>PVHY01021624.1:0-23613 GCA_004024945.1 Uropsilus gracilis
AAACCAGCAAAGTTCACTTTCTTCTCAGGCCTAACTTTTGCATGGCCTCTTTCAGACACAAATCAAACTCAGCAAAGCAAACTCCAACACGGAGTTCAAATCTGCAAACTCCTTAACTGCATTCAGCACACATGCTGCCAGTCTGGGCCAGCCGAGGGTTGCAGGTCCTCGGTGGCCACATGGCCAAGCTCACATGGCTCACATCTTCACAAGATGACCAATTCCCATCTCCTCTCCATATTGGAATCCCAATCCAATTGAATCCTGAAATGAACCCTCCTTCTTTGTTTGCACACCCTTTATATACCCTGATTTCCCGCCTTCCAGGAAATCTGTTTCACCTTGACTATTTCACTTCTTTCTTTCCCCCTGCATCCCCCTGAAGGGAAATTCCAGCTAAGGTCATTCCCCCATTTTAACATTACCTGTCCTTGAAATCTGCAATCTTAAACAGGAGGGGGGGGGCACACCCTATCAATAGCTCATAAGAAAAACATAGGATTATATAAATTGCTTCCCATAGTGGCTGGACAAGTTTACATTCCCACCAGCAAAGTGTTCCTTTCTCTCCAAATCCACACCAGCACTTCTTGTCTGTTTTTTGGATGTGGGCCATTCTTACTGGTACAAAGTGGTATTGTTATGGGGGGATAGGGAGGGACACCCCCATTTAAATTCCTCCTTCCTATGGGTTCTCCCGCCTGCGCGCAGCAGCTGCTCAGATATCAACCTTAACAACCAGGATAGACAAGAGATTTATTTACAGATACGAAAAAAACCAAACCGAAAGAGTCCACACCCTCACAAATGTTCCAAACAGAATAGAGCCCCACTTCTGCTCCTCAAGGAGCTTCGTGGGGTTTACCTCAGTCTTAGGGCACTTCTGGCTGGAAATGCCAGGAACTTGACTCCCAATCCTGTCGCTCCAGTTGGCACCAGATGAATCCAACCAACACAGGTGGGGCTCAGACGGTCTCCCAAAGGCAGGCCTGTCCGAGTGTCACCGTGGCTCCACACTTCACCCGGGTCATCTCTCCTCCGCCTTCACACAGGTCTTGCTCCTCAGGAACCAAGTGCTGGGGAGGTGAGGAAGCTCCAGAGGACCCAGCTGGGTCCTTCTTCTGAGGCCCGAAACATCGGCGCCTGATGCCAATCTCCAGGCTCTCGCTCTCATTCCACTCTCCACGCTCCTCTCCAAAATTGTATCTCTCCCCACTCCACCTTCCTTCTTTTTATCCTTCTCCCTGCTTCCCATTCACCATCCCACCTTGGTGTGTTACCTCCCTTTGCCCTCTGGGTCTGCCTTTGACCTCAGGACCCTATATTACAGAATCCCCAGTCTGCCCAGGTGATCACTTTACTCTAAAAGGGGGAACTGGCCTCAGGCTAGTCTTAGTCTCTGTCTTTCAGATGCAGATGACTGCAATGCCCACATTCCTTTCTCAATGAAAGGAACTGGGTTAATCTTTGGGTCCAGGGTTCATCTTTGGGTCCCAGCTTCAGTATCTCATTGTTGTTTTGATTTGCGTTTCCCTAATTGCTAGTGGCTTTGAGCAGTTCTTCATGTGCCTGTTGGCCATTTGCACTTCCTCTTTAGAGAAGTGTTTTTATAGATCTTCTCCCATTTTTAACTCGGTTTTTGGCTTTGTTTTTGTTAAGTTGTGTGAGTTCTTTGTGTATCCTTTTATCAGACTCTTATCATTTGTATGGAGGGTAAAAATATTTTCCTACTCTGTTGGGATTTTTTTGTTTTTTCTGTTGTTTCTTTTGCTTTTTAGTTTGATGTAGTCCCAGATGTTTATGTTTTCCTTCATTTTTTTGCCAACTATAGATGTGTCCAAAAGTAGATTTCTGAATTGTAACTCATTAAAGGTTTTGCGGAGGTTTTCCTCTATGTATTTTATGGTCTCAGGTCTTCTGTCCAAGTCTTTTATCCATTGTGAGTCAGTTTTTGTACATGGTGTGAGGGAGGTATCTTGGTTCTTTTTTTTTTTTTTTTGCATGTCTTGGTCCAGTTTTCCCAACACCATTTATTGAAGAGGCTGTCCTTGTTTCAATGTAAGTGTTTCACTCCTTTGTCAAAGATTATTTAACTATATATGTGTGGAGAACCCTCAAGCCAATGAAAATGGAACCACCATTTGACCCAGCAGTCGCTCTCCTGGGTACAAAGGGACACCTGTGCTCAGATGTTTATTGATACATTATTTATAATTGCAAGGACATGGAAACAACCCAAATCCCCAAGACAGATGACTGAGTGAAAAAGATGTGGTATATATACACAATGGAATATTACACATTAATTGAAACTGACAAATTTGATGATTTTTGGTAACATGGATGTACCTAGAAGAAATCTTATTGGCAGAAACAAGTTGGAAGGAAAAAGACAGAAACCAGCTGGTTTCACTAATATATGGACAACCAAGTGAAAGTACACAATGTGGGGGACCAGCTGGAGTGGCCAGGAAGGGGAGATAATAGGTGACCCCTGGGGATCACAATGATGTGACATATATATTTATATTTTACATATTTATATATATTATATTTATAAATTATTTTTAAGTATTATATAAATTGGTTGAGAAAAAAATTCACAAAATTGAAAGCCATGTATGACAAAAACACTAAAAATCTAGGAGTAGAAGGTAATTTCCTCAGTCTAAGGAAGGATATGTGCAAGGAAATGCCTTCAGCTTACAGCATATTTAAATATATAGCATATACTGACTTAGATGGAGAGGTAAATGTACGGACCTAAATCATTTTGGAAAATGACTTTTAGGCTCGAAACTAGATTGCACTATAATTGGTAAAGTAATTTCTCCTGATTAGGCACATTAAAAATACTGAAACTGTTGTATATTTATACTGGTATTGAACCAATAAGTAAATGGATAGCAGATGGTAAGAGCCATATTTCTCAATGTTGGAGTGGAAAACTGCAAATCAGTGCAGGAGAAATCTAGAAGTCTAGTATAAACCATGTGGTAATTTACCACAGTGGAACACATTGTACAAATTCATGTTCACCTTTCACATACATACAGATGGAGATTATACAGAAACATTTAAATAAATGTGCATATACATATGTTAATATAAATAGAGTTGACCAATGAACAACACCGGTTTGAACTATGCTGGTCTAGTTATACAGATTTTTTGGTAAGCAATATAAACCTATGTTTAGATAAAAGTTTTAGAATACTAATACTTTTAACTTATTTACTCTTCCTTAAGATTTTCATTCTTTAATGAGACATGTACTTTACAATTATACATTTTTTATTCTTGTAAGGTTGATTTTCATCATTGTTTGTGACTTAGAAGTAAAGATTCATGCATCACAGATAATATTTCTCTCTTCTCTAATTACTTAATCTGTAAGAACACAGAACACATAATAGAAATACAGATAATGCATAAAATATGTATTCATCACTAATGATGCTATAGATAAGGTTTCAAGTCTACAGCAAACTGCTAGTAGTCAAGATTTTAGGGAACCAAAAATTAATTATCATATTTTTTAATGCACAAGGATTTTGATACCTCTAACTTCACATATTCTAGAACTTCATCTGCTCTACATGATTATGAAGAAGGGGGCAGAAAATGACATCTAGTAGTAGAGAGCAACTGCAACCTAGATCTTGGTTTCTAGCACTGTCCGCCTCAAAAAAAAGAAATAAGGGTTACTTGATAAAGTGACCAATTTTAGTTCTCCAGGAAGGAGTATATACACTGAGCCTGAGGCATGTTGATAAAGAAAGTGAAAAAGAAACTAAAAAAACAAAGATTGAGAACATATCAAAGGTGCACAGGAAATGAGAGAAAAGTGCTTCTAATCACCAAAAATGGATATTTTGAGCAATAAAGTAGCTAACAGAACATTACCTTAAAACCCAAAATCTAGTTTATGCTGATATGTTTGCTAAAAAATTTCAAATTTAAATTCTCCCTCTTCAAAGTTGAATCTTAATTTTCAACCCTGGAGAGTAGAAATAGTTTAATGATGCACTTCCACAAGTGGAGTCCATACTCTACCTTTCAGTCAAGAAATAAAGCAGATACATCATCCAGTTTGTGGCCACACTGATACTATGTAGTTCCAATATGTGATGAAAATGACATTTCACATCTGTGTTGTTTTTCCCCCAAGCATATAACCTCATTCTACGTCAAAGAAAATCAGGTAACATGAAGTTCTAACCTTCCCATAGGAAGGTAGAGAAGACCATGGACAGAGGACAGAGGCTGTTGATTGTCAGTTAAACAACCAGAAGTCAAAAGTGAAAGTGATTAACAAATAAGTTCACCCTCCTAACATGGTACATTTCAACTGAGGCTGGAGATTCTCAGAGGAAAGACAATCCAACCCCACAATAACCCTTTGAGCCCACACACAAAGGATTTATGAGCACAGTAACTGTCTGTTAATGCCATTGAGTTTTGGGCATTTTGTTATGGACCAACAGTGTAGAGGAACAAGTATCAAAATAATGTCAAATGAAAAGAAGCAGGACACAAAAAAGTACCTATGATTTTAGTCTTCATAAAACTGACTAGTAAATAACTAATAAAAAAAACTAGTAAATAAAATCAAAACTGTCTGCTTGGATAGAGTCTGGCTAGAAAAGAGGATGAGATAGTGGAGAAGTTGATCTTTTTTTTGTGGTAGCAACCAAATAAATGTCAGAGCTCATCAGACAGTACCTTTAAATCTTTTACATTTACTTTGTATTAAGTTATATTAGTTATAAATTTTTAAAAGTTGTAGATATACAGACTTTCTGTCATTTTATTGATAGCACAATAGACTAAAAAGCACGCCTTTATATGCATCTATCACCAGCTAAAAATCATTGTGATTAACACTCAAACAATGTTGTTTTATGTATGTTTCACTTCTTCCTAAAAACTTAATACCATATGGTCCAAGTTACTTAGAAAAAACATAAAAGCTTCTGTTTCAACTCTAAGGGTTCATATCCAAGGTCAATGGCAGAGATGAAAAATTGTATTTTTGTGCTATATCCATCCCACGGACCTGCTTTTTATGGTTTGTTTATGACACTTAGCAAGGTAAGGGTCTCCTGTAAAACATCTATTCCCTGCTTATAAAAGACAAATGTATCTCTTGACATGGTGTCTTTAACACCAAGTAAGGATAACCAGCAGTATTTGAAGGGAAATTGAAGTATTTGAAGGGAAATTTTGTTTTAGAGAATATCTATTCCATTTATTTTAGCAGTGGCTTGAGTTCACAGGTTTTCTTCTCTTTCAAGGTCTTGGGAAACAGTTGAAATTCATCCTTGGTCCTGAGAAATCCAGGCACTCTTAAGAAATATGTATGACAGTTGTACACTTGGATTCCCAACCCCACTTCACTTTTTAAATGATTTTTGATTGCACTTATGTGTGTGTGCCCTCCCCAGATTTTACACCCCTCCTCCTCCTTTGATCTATGCTTCAGTTCTGTTGACAGTGAGGAATTATCTTAGCAGAAATTAACCAGAAAGGAAAAGAAATATGGGATGGTCCCACTTATATGAAGGATTTAGTGAAAACAGAGAAGAAAAATGTAAAAGTCCCGTTCACACTTCTAAACCAAGGATAAGACCCTAAAACACTACATCATCAAGTTTTATATCTGGACTTTATGTGAAAATTAGAAAAGTGCTTATACTTTTCTCTGTTAGCACTTAGAGGGAAAAAAAAGAGAAAGTCCTTAGGATTGTGAAGTTTTTTAAGCTAAAATTAATCATGATTTCAAATTTCAAATTCTTTCTGAGGCAAGTACTTTTTAATTTCTTTTTTTTTACCTCAAATCTTGTCTAGAATGGAATGCTTTAACATGCTGAAAAAATTATTATGTGAAATCTATCATATAGCTATGTTTCCCTTTGATTTCCATATTAACTTAATAAAATAAAATTTGTACATAAATGTTTTGCAAATATATTTTATAAACAAGTTTAACAATGAATACATTTTACAAAAAGATAAAATGACTTTTTGATGGTGCTTTTTCAAAACTATTCCCTAATTAAAAATAACAAAATCTGATTGTCCGGAATTTTTACTATCAAATGATACTAACATCATTACCTAAATTCACATCGAGAACAGCCATATTTGGGGACACAGTAACTTGATAGCATTTCTTAGCATCCCACCCAAAGGTGTCCTGGATGATATGTTTTTAATGACAACCTTGTCTGTTGTGTTGAACATTCACTCAAGAAATGTCTGATTACAGGTCCTCCAAATAATAAAGATAGAGATGAAGACAAGGACAGAAGTTTGAAAGGGCAGGTGATATTCTCTCAGTAGCATGTAGTTCTTGGGTAAAATTATAAGCTAATAACTTGATTTTAGGCTACTAAGCTTTTCACATTCACCTTCTCACCTTTTTAGTTTCACTGTTGATAGTGATGAAGTGATTTTATGGGTAGTTCACTGCAGTTTCTTCAAAGACAAGTCAAAGGCTTCAATCCTTTGATAAACCTCAAAGCTGAGGCTTTGAACTGAAAAGTCAGTGACTTAGAAATGGAGTGACTTATTTCTTTTTTAAGTGTAACATTTTTTATATAATTAATTTTGAAATTTTATATAACAAGAGGATAGGAGACAAATATTATTTTTCACCATAGCCAAACTCTAAGAGGCAATATTTGTTTTTGCTATTGCTCATCTAATTTTAAGATTCATCAAAATATCTCTATGAAAACAAATCAAATGAGTGATGCCAGGCAAGAAAAGTTGAATGTTATGATATCATAAGCACCGTCAGGTAAATTTTTATAATCAAAGCTTACAGTCCACAACAACTCTACACAGATTTTAAACTGTTGCTTCTTCCTGTCCTTATTCATCAGAAATCACAATTCTGCTTGGGGTGAAATTGAATAGCTGTGGATACCGAGTTTCATAAATGCAGAGGGATGAGTATGGATGGATATTCAGTGTGAAAGTTTCCATCATATAAATTTTGAGTTTTGATCCAAAAAAAATAAAAAACCCTCAGTCCTGGTCAAGACAAGAAGAAAAAAATCAGCTGCATATATTATACTTATATCTACAATCTTAAATCCAACCTGAATATTTAAAAGGAGATACTCTACTTCTATACATTTTAATATGATGATAAAGCATCAAAAATACTTTCTAAAAGGTCTGCCAAGACAGAAGAAGCACTATCAATGAAACTCAACCAACAACTCTTGAAGTTGTCTTGTGTAATGACCAATCATGGTGATAATGTGATATCTGCAGGTAAACAAAACTCGGATACCCTGTTATTCGCAATAATTCTATGTACCTGTTTCTGACAAATTAAGATTTAAATCTAAAGTTAGTGTTAGTCACTCAGATAAAAATATAATTTCAGAAAACTATTTGTAGAAAATTCACATTTGTAGAAGAGCAGCTTTTTCAGTCCTCAGAAAGTTCATGAAAACAGCAGCATATTGATTTTCAGCTGCACTGAAGGAATTTTACTAGAAAACTAAATTAAAGAAGACAGGATGAACCACTACATCAAGATAATAAAAAAGTTCCATTCTTTGAAACTTTACATGCACAAAGAATAAAAGCAAAGAGAGAATCATTTTTCCTCTATTTCCATTTAAACAGGACAATTTGAGATTAAACTTCATTAAATATGTTCTCACACAAAACTGTGGCATGTGGGACTGTTAGCTGTGTTTTTTTAGCTGTGTTTTTCTTCTTTCAAAGTATAGGTTATTGTCAACTGAACTTCATTTCTTCGATTGCAGGGAAACTCGTTTAACTATGTTGTATGTGAATTTGTCAATAGATTTGAGAAAAGCAATTTTGCATAACAGAATGAGAAAGCACTGAGGGGGGAATAAAACAATGTTTTTAAATGCAATCTTTAATGTTAAGATGCATTAATATTCCCTGAAATGTTACCAATTGATGTAGTTATAATTCCTAGGGTAGTCAATTAAAAGATTAAAAGCTCCCATGGCCACATTGTGATTTATAATTATTTGAGCAATCTGGTGCCCAGGTAGATAAATACCTGCATCTGACAAATAGTTAGAAAGTAATGATGCTAGTTCAGAAGAAAGTCAAAATACAATTTTCTTGTTGGACACAGCCCTATGACACAATTTCTTATGCACTTTGTATTTCCATGTTAATTCTTTGACTACTGACAAATGTTTTTCAGAGGAACTCTGCAGATAAATATCCCCATTTTTACTTAAATTGCACTACAGATAAGATCCTATATGAAAACAGTATACCCATAAATGCTTAATACATACTCCTGTGGAAAAGCTTGAAAGCATTCTCTCCTGCTGCCCCAAATCAACTATAACCCTTACAACCTGACTCTTTTCAAATCTGATTGTGTTTTCTCTATTTTCCCTCCTAGCAGCCACATGGATCCAATTCAGTCAGTGAACACTCCTCTCTTTGAGGTTTATATGTCTCATTACAGTCATAAAAACCTAAGCAGCAATGTGTGTCTCATCTATTTGGCAAAACTAGAGGTTTAGAAGAAAACACTCCATTTGGAAGTTAAGAATACTACCCAGTTCAATGTGAATTCGTGTCAATCCAAAATTTAATGAGAAGAGGAAATATAGTATTCTCTATCAGGGACTTAGATCACATTGATTTTTGGGTGACAAGTCAGTATGAGACATCAAACAGTAATTCTTTAGTAAAAACTCAGTGATAGGCACTCAAATGATTTATGAATGATAAATTTACTGTGGGATAGAATTAAGCAACTGCAATTACATTTTATTAAAATAAGTTTAATATTTATTTATTTATTTTTATTTATACATATGTATATATTTCACATCAATCACATCATCCCTGGGGGTCCCCCACCACCTCCCCTCCCTGGCCACTCCAGCTGGTCCCCTCCCACAGTTGTGTACTTTCATTTGGTTGTCCATATATTAGTGAAACCATTTGGTTTCTGTTTTTTTCCTTCTGACTTGTTTCTGCCAGTATGATTTCTTCTAGGTACATCCATGTTACCAGGAAATCATCAAATTTATCATTTTTTATTGATGTGTAATATCCATTGTGTATATGTACCACATCTTTTTCATCCAGTCATCTGTCTTGGAGCATTTGGGTTGTTTCCAAGTTCTTGCAACTATAAATAGTGCTGCAATAAACATCCGAGCACAGGTGTCCCTTTGTAACCACATTGAGGTCTCTTTTGTGTAGATTCCTAGAAGAGCGATTGCTAGGTCAAATGGTATTTCCATTTTCATTAGTTTGAGGGTCCTCCACACTGCTTTCCATAGTGGTTGGACCAGTTTACAGTTCCACCAGCAGTGTAAAAGTGTTCCTTTCTCTCCACATCCATGCCAGCACTTGTTGTTGTCTGTTTTTTGGATATGGGTCATTCTTATTGATGTTAGATGGTATATCATTGTGGTTTTGATTTGCATTTCCCTTACTGCCAATGACGGTGAACATTTTTTCATGTGCCTGATGGTGATTTGAACTTCCTCTATGGAAAAGTTTCTTTTTAGATCCTCTCCCCATTTTTTAAGCTTAATATTAGAAAATATTGGAAATAATTTAGGCTTAACTTGCTATCTTGCAATGTATAATTTCTAATTCCATTTCACCTGTTTATTAAAATTTGTTTCATAAGGATTTAATAAGTCCTTGAAATTAATAGTAAGATAATTTGTTAAACAATTCAAATGAATCAGATATGAAATAACTTGTCATTGAAATTATAATTTAACTTTACCTTGAACTAACTTTATCACAAGCAAAAATTCCCTAAAAAGATTCATCTTATGATATATTAATTCAAACAATATTTTCTGTGACCACTAATAAATATTGTGCATATATATATCTATATATATCTATATAGATATACACACTAAAGAGACTTAAATGCCAATACATCAATGTTAATAAGTTACATGTACTCTTTCTTATAAATTCAGAATTTAAATCCATCCATGGAGTGTTATATTCAAAAGAATTGACTATGAATCTGGATATCTGTATTTCAACAAATACTCCATGTCATCAACAACACTTTAAGAAGCCACTGAGTGGAATGTCATTATTCTACTTTAGTCTTCCATCTTAATCCATCTATTTAAGGAGATGGGGGGGGGGTAAATCCTACATATTTCTGCTCAACAGCCCTGATTATATCCCTTGCATGCTAGTGTCAAAATAAACTATAAAAACTTTTTTTATATATAAAAACTTTTTTTATAATTTATTTTGACACTAGCATGCAAAGGTTACCCGAAGGAGACCTCAGTTGGGTACAAAATAACAGCTGTGCTCAGGTATTTATTGCCTCACTATTTATAATTGCAAGAACTTGGAAACAACCCAAATGCCCCAAGACAGAGGACTGGATGAAAAAGGTGTGGTATACATACACAATGGAATATTACACATCAATTAAAAATGACAAATTTGATGATTTTTTGGTAACATGGATGTACCTAGAAGAAATCATATTAGCAAAAACAAGTCAGAAAAAAAAGACAGAAACCAAATGGTTTCACTAGTATATAGACAACCAAACGAAAGTATACAATAGGGAGGGGGACCAGGTGGAGTGGCCAGGGAGGGAAGGTGGTAGGTGACCTCCCAGGGATTATAATGATGTGAAATATATATATATATACAATTTATATAATAAAAAAAGAAAAGCTAAAAAACATTTTTTGACTTAAATAGACTTTTGAACCATATTTATAGACTTTGCTTGGAAGCAAAAGTGCATATGTTTCACAATAGTTTGTAATAAAGTGAGGATATTACTTATATAGTAGCTAATATCTTTGAATACTGTGAAGAAAGGAGGGGAACTGCCACTTCTTAATGGGTTTTTAGCTCATTTGCATACACCTAAATCAATTGAATCACTTTGTTCAAATTTGGGCTGCATTTATGCTGCCTAAGTTCCTTTCTCCTGAAGGAGGCTCCTTTGACTCCCTAGGCCAGTGTTACTATGAGCTCTAATGAGTCTGATTTTCTGACAAAGCATGGTGGCCCAAATGAACTTCTAGAGATCAATATCAAAATCAAATAACCTGACCCTATAAGCTTTGAAAACTACTGACATGATAAATTTCTTACAGCTACAATTTACTGGGACAAAAGAATAATATGGGGTAGATAAACTCATTCTCCATGAGAACAAGAAACAAGAAATGCTTCACATACTTTCTCTTTCCTCTGTCTGCCCTCTGATTCAAAGTGTCTTGTCACCAGTGTACTGCAAGGTTATGGACATGGATGACAACTAAATTTAATTTCCTGATTCTCCAGCTTCCACTAATGCTCTCAGTGCTCAAAACCAAGATGCCATCCACAATTAATCTGCTATATCAATTTCTCAAGAAGAGTGTGCATAATCTAGATTCCTTCCTTGCTGTGATGTAATTGGAAACAAAAATATACAAAGATACATTAGAGAAAAAATGTTTTTGAAATTTCACAGATTAAATGATTGGTTTTGTTTTCTGATGTCCAAAATAATCAGAAATTTATCAAATATATTTAGCCATTCAATTGAGTAAATATAATTATATGTATTTACCTATTCAATTGAATAAATATAAAATACTTGTATATGTATATATTTAAAGCACAGACAAGTTGTACCAGAGACATAATGATTGATTTTTGGAATTTTTTTTCATATTTTATTTTATTTTTAGATTTCTTAAAATGTAAGATTGTTTCCACCTTCTGCCATGTCACTGCCCCTCCCTCCTCTGATCACTATCTCTACATCTCCTTTTTTTACTGCTGTTTGCCCATGTTTGGTCCTTTGATCTTTTCCTCTCCTGGAGCTATGTCCTTATCCTGGGTAAAGATGTACTTTCTCAATATATGGCAGACTGTGCTACCTAGATTTTCAGTCCTAATTTTGCTATCAAAGGCCAGTTTGAGTTTATTTGGCTTGTTTCAGTGTCTCCTCATTCTTAGTGGCTTTCAATTCCATTCTGTTTTCTTTCCTATTTTGTTGCTTCTTTGCCTTATATTTCAAGTCTTTGGCGTAGGGAACCTGATTCCTTTCCATTTTGTTGTTGTTGTTGTTGTTGTTGTTGTTGTTGTTGTTGTTGTTGTTGTTTTAGTAGAGAGGTTCCTCAATGGGGCCAGCCAGTTGCAGATGGTAGGTCTGCCTTCCTCCCCTGTGGAAAGGAGTTGTGCTTTGCCATTGTTGAAGGCATCCTTGAACCGGAATTTCAGCTCACAACTCCTTAGTGACATTGTCGGTACAATTCCGTCTTAGTAGTCTCCTTACTTGGTATTACAGGTCAGTGTTCAGTAGTTCTCTTCATGCTCTTTTTGAGTCCTGCCAAGGTGGTGTTTCCAGGGTCTTTGTTATAGTCCTTCATCTCTTCTGTATATATGGTTGCATTAAACAATTAAGTTTTCCTTATTCCCGATGAGGGCAACTAGACAGGAGGCAAACTATAGGGGGTTAATGACACCTGCTGCTCTCCCCCCAACCCCACCACACACCCCAGCCTGTCTTTTGAAAGGACTTGGGAGCATGGTGGTGCCCACATGCGGTCTACCCTGGCACTCTCCGGGGGGGACTGTCCCCATTCCCCCCACTACCAAGGTGGAATGATGCTAGTTTACCCATAATGATTGATTTCTTTAGTAATATTTGTTGTGACCATTTATTTTTACTAGAAACCTAAATTTGGACATGGTCATATGAAATATACAAGGGGTGGAAGCATACAAAGCCAATTGTTTTTACTAGTTTCTAGGATTAAAAACAATTCCTGCTAGTTAGCACTCTCACTCTGTATCTTCTTCTTTTGTAGCTGCCTTACCTTCAGAAGAGGTGATTTCAGAAGTGAAAATAGAGTAATGGAATGTAAAGATTCTTCCAGTGTTCTATTTTAGAGAAAATATATATATATATAACTCAATATGTCTATCACATATCCATTTTGTTAACCCACAAATGAATGGGCATGTTTTCATGTGGACTGTGGAAGCAAGTAGAGAGATGGAGCTTCAGATAAGAAGAACTCCTCCTATCTCTCTAGCCCCCTCTGGCACATTAGAGGGTGGGCAACGGCACATCTCTCACCTGTAACCCAGCTTCCTAACCTCTTTGGAATGTTTCAAGAGGCATATTACCTATTAGCAATGTCTGTTGCCCCCAAAGGTAAATTCTTCTTTTATCGTGCATCCCCGTATCCTCCCTGCTGCATAGGCTTCGCTACTTCCTCATTACACCATTGTAACATTTCCTTGCTGGAGTATATAAGGGATTCACAACTTCATTAAAGTTAGACCTGAACATGATTCCCAGGATCCCCATTCTGTGGGCTAGTCTCACAGATCGCTTATCAATCTCTTCCATTTCAATTTCTTCATTCCACTCTCAACTCCTAACACTTGCAGATATATAATATTTCTCCTAAGTACTTAGAGTTCCTCCTGGGTTTTCAAATAGGTTCAGAGCTTAGAAGGTCATTCTACCAAATCCAACTCCGCTCCCATGCATAATACTATCATTATGGTACAGAAGGAGCAGAGTTCAAATTCCACCTGTCCCATTTATGAATTCTATAACCTTGGATACCTGTACTCTTCTCCAAAATTCAGGTACGAGTATATAATATAACAAATGTTAAATGTATTCAATAAAGTATAGTGCCAGAGAAATATTTGTCTACAAACATTAATAAAATAATAATAAGACAAATGTATGTAGAATTCTAAGAAAGGTAACATTCTTCAGTATAATCAGGCAGAGGCTGAATGATTTCAATAATTGTTTTACCAGAAGTAATTGTTGACAAAATTGTGCCTCCAGCAAAATCAGCAGTGTTTATATTAAAAAAAGTCACATAATTTCCACCATACTATTTCATTTCTAATCAAAAACTTATTACTGAGTCTTCTAGGGGAATACTCCTCATTTTTAATTTAGTACATATTTTATAAAATATATTAATAGAGAGGAATAGTTAAAATAACTCATTTTAATTGTGAATATTCAGGAACATTATATTTTGAAATTATGTTGAACATCTGTAAGCTATCAAGTTATTGTCTAAGTCTTAAGGACTTATAGAATGCTATATAAATTCTATGATTTTGTTTGAAAGTTTCATAAGAAATGTATGTTTCACAAAGTATCACTTTTTTTTAACATGCTTTGTAATATGAAGGCTTATAAATCACTAAGAGGAACGTATTAGTTTTCTCACATTCCCCAGTCCTCTTGTTCATCCTGGATCTATTTAATATTTTCTTGCCAAAGAAGTGTAATGGGAGGTAGAGATTACTTAACTCTATACCTGACCCACCTGTGTCCCATCATTTTTTCCCCTAAGCTGGAAACATTGCAGTCCAGAATTTGAAGTGGTTGTGGTAACTTGAATTCTGCATATATGTACTTATATACATCAAAAACATATGTAATGGACTCACACTAGAAGGATTAGGTGGAAGAGGAAGATTAAAAATAATGAGTATTCAAGAATTTCAAATATTTTGAGTTAGCATATATTCAATTGAGTACCTTGCAAAAATCCAAAAAGTGAACTTGTTTCATATTATTATGAAATGAGATCACTGGTACCATGGAAGAATTAAGTGTTAACTGGAGATTTATACATGAATGATAAAACAAGAAAGTAATATTTCACTGATCTGGCCATATGAAAATTTAAGTCTAAAGAGAATTTGCTGAAGGAAATGAACCTTGAATTAACTTACTGTTTCTTCCTAAACCACCTGTTCTTAAAGATGTACTTCTTTCTCATGAAAGAGTACAGAAATAGTAAATATAAAAATAGTGGGGGTGGGGGTGGGTTGATTTACATAATGATGATGGGAAACAAGCCACTAAATCACTTTTACCACTCATTGAATTGATTAACTTGAACTTGTATGATAGTTAATTTGGAATGTTCCACATGTTAATAAACATTTTACACCTTCTAAAAAACATGTCTCAATGAAAACATGTGAACCATAATCTTAAATAATTATTTTTATTTAAAGGTATTTATTCTCTCTGTCTTCCATAAAGGTTACCATTTCAATATTTCAATAGTAAGACAATTGGCAATACTTCATTCAGCTTGGTTAATATGAATACAAGTACATAAAGTGACAGTTCAACAGCCTTATAGTGACATCTACTGAACAGCCCACTTCTTCCTTTAACAATAAATATAAAAGAGGTATTTCTGTTTGAAAGACATAAAAAAATGCTTTTTCCTGAGTTTCCATACAAAACTGAAATATGAGATTTACAACAAACTGGATATTTCCAAATTAAATGTAACTTTATAACTAGTTCAATAGAACATAAACACATCCCAAAATATAAATTATGGTCAAGACATAGTACTAATTTTCTTTAATTTTCTCTAATTCTACAAAAAGCTTAATTTAAGGAATATAACTTAATAATACAAAAGAATTTATGACAGGATAAGCAATATATATATATTGCTATATATATATATATATATATATATATAGCAATATATATATATTGCTATATATATATATATATATATATATCCTATATAACAGAATCAAGACAGTTCAAGAAAAGGAGACATAGAAGTCATGCATGTAAGCAATATTAGAAAACTTCTGGTAGAAAAGTTTAAAACAGTATAAGTTTAAAAACTGTATATAAAAGCAAAGAAATTTATTTGAAAAACTCTGAATACTAAAATTTACTAATAAAATATCCATATTAATTATTTAATAAATGCCAAATATATAGCATGAGTCAATGATAAGTAGAAAATCTTAAAGATATGTAATGCCAACAAATATAGAGCTTTTAAGTAATATTGCATTTAAAACTTTTAAATTGTATTGTACTTATTATTTTTTAATAGATATTCTCATTTAGTCAAGCAAATAACCCCAAGAGATTAATATACTTTGGGTTGGAAACCACAATGATGTATGTTTAAGGGACCAGCTCATGTCACACAAGCAGGACAAGGTCATGAAACTTGACTGAAAAGATCAGTCTCAGTGCCCTTTGCATGACACATTAAGAGCCTTTGCACAACATATTTAGAGTCCATCCTTTAAACGTTGAAGGCACGTATTATAACATCTGACATGTGTTAACATTACAGCAGAGAGAATTCATCACTTAAATTAGCATGTCATGACCTCAAGGCAATGGTCTACAATCTCTAATTGGAAAATAAAATTGTAATTTAAAAAAAGTCTTTCATGTTTAATTGAATTTTGAATTTCTCTAACAGAATCTTAAATATGTGAACTATTTTAAAATACTGCATTGGTACACATTAGTTTTTGGCACATGTTTATTACTTTAAATTATAAAACCGATTATGTAGGATTCAACCAAATTCTGTTTATGATTCTTTAATTGTATTTGTCAGTAATGAGGGGACAGTTTTACAAAAACTTCATATAAGTCACATTATGATATTAATGACAGAAAATTATTGTCTTCTAATTTGTTGGAAGGTACAGAGGAAGAGAATGATCATCATATATAGTTCTTAACCCTCATAAAAACAGCAATGAGGAGACTAATCTAACTCTCAAGGATACTGCTAAAGTTACACATTTGTTAATAACATTTGCTCCCATTGCTTTGAAGTCAAAGCAAAAGAGGATGAAGGTAGAAAATGAAATCATAACTCAAGAAACATCAATTTCTCCTTTCCCATCAGAAAGAATAATTTGACATTTGCTTTTCTTATTCTGGCTAATTGCACGTAGCTTCATTGCCTCCACTTCCAACCATGTTGTCACAAATGGAGAAAGATTCATTTTTTTGTATTCATTGTGGAATATAAAGGAACAAAGCAAAGGAAGAGACAAAACTATACTAAAACAAGACCTGAACATGACTGCATAGGCCACTAGAGGAAAGACTGGGGATGGGGCGGGAGGGGGGGGCGGACTGGGAAACAGAGAGGATAAGGGATTCAATAGACTATGGTAGAAGATTATTGGTGCTATAGTGGTGGGCTTACATTTGAAGGGGTGTAAATGTATACACCTGAACCATATACAGTGTTGTAAAGCGATATTATTTCAATAAAAAAATACATTGTTTTAAAAAATAAAGAAACTATGATGTAGATTTACATATATTTATAGATTCAGAGGTGGTTAGAAAAGGTTAACTTAGCAGGCCTGGTTATCTTGAATATTTGAATATTCAGGCCTGGCAAATCTTTGAATATTCAAACCCAGACTATGCAGGCTCCTAGGAAATACCCCCTACCCTGGTATTATGCTACTTGATGAGAATGTCTATATTTTTGAGTGCTTGAGACCACCTATGCTTGTTTGACCAAGAAAATTGATTCTATTTAATGTAACTTCTCAAAAAAGCTTAGTGTTTGCTGAAGTTGGGGATATGGCTGGCTGGAAACTGAATGGGATTATTCACATGACTCACATTGATGGTGGTTTAATCCTGTGTTATTCCCACTCCCAGGGGACAGATTTATTTATATTTGCCTAGGTCAAATATTCCCTCACTATAAGATATATAATTGAAATAAAATAAAATTTTGTTTGTCCTCTTCTTTCCTCAGTCATCAAGTTTTCTGAACAAGATCTCTGAATCAAGTTTATTTGGGAGAATTACTCTTCCTTTGGCTTAGATTTCCTTCTCAAGCTTGTTTTCAGGAACAGATTAGATGCAAAATCAATGTTTATGATGATGTTGATGGTGGTGATGAAAATATGTGGAAGCAGATGATTGCTCTAAGGAATCAGTGCATTTACACTGAAATCAGAAGAAGCTTATATAAAAGTGAGAATAAGATTACAAATATCTCTTCTAAACTACCAAAGATTAAATAAAATTCATTCAAGGTGTAGCACTGGATATTATTGCTATATAAATGTGTTTTTCTATTTGTTACTTAAGCTTATTTTAACAAAGCAAGACATTTAAATTTTAAATACTTTTTTTGTCTTTGAATTTAAATAGTATGAGTAATATGGAGGTGTCTGGTTACTTCACTTGTACATAAAATATGTTCATTTAGCAACTTTAACTGTGTTTTACAAGAATTTTGTCTGTTTTATTTACCACAAAGAGATTTTTAAGTTTCACCTTAAAATATTTAATTTTAAAGAAATTTATTTCTAAAATTTATGAGTGGATGAAACAAAGTCTGAATAAATACATTGATGAATAAATGCTTTCCTCTCAATGTATTTCAAATCAAGAACAATATACTGCTGTGTTATAAACAAATGGTGCACCCCCTCTGTGTAATTGACTTTCTGCTGAACTTGCTGGGATTCAAGTTAGGAATACTGACCATTATAGTCAGTATTGATATATGTCATATATCAATATATGATATTATATTCTGAAATTATCAAATTGTTCTCCCAGAAAACAGATAAATGATAATATCTATTCTACTCTATACCTTCAGATAGTTGAGGTATTTATGCACCATTTTTAAAGAGATAAAAGAGAGCTAGAAAACCTAAATAAGACAAAACTTATCAGCTAATAAAGGAGAAATTTGGAAGCTAGATAAAATAAATCCACAATTAAATACAGATTTTCAAAACCCTCAACTAAAGTGGTTGACTTATTTTCAAATAAATTCAACTTTGCCTCTATGAGGACAGACAATATCAATCCTAGTGAACTCCAGATGAATAAAGTATATTGAGATTTCTCAACCCCTGATGAACCTGTCCCCAACCCACAGAGATCAGTAAAAATATCTGCCAATATATATGCACTGTGACAGCTGGCCATGAACCTAGTAAGATGTGTCCCCCTATCAGTGGGCACCAATGTGCTTCTATCCATGCTCCACTCCCATGTCATGATAAACAAGAAACTGGTTGAGGAAAATGCCTTCCAGAACATAATGAAGGCAGTACATGTATCTCTGATAATCTCAGATCATCCATCTATGTGGAGATTCCACTACCCTTACCACTTTGCAGCTAACACCAGGAGTGAAGCCAAGTGCAGAGACCCTTTGCAGAGAACTGTCTACCACCCCTCCCTTGTGTATGTGTTGAGGGTGTTGAAAAAAGAGAATGATGCTGGCTTTGTCCAGATACTAGTTCCAAGTCTGTGTTACCAATGGGATACACTGGTTAAACTTATAATTCAATAACGTTGTTTGTTTCTATGTAGAATTTCCCATGGAGAAGTGCAGTCTTCCCATTGACCTTAGAGCTAAAGTTTTGAAGGGATTCAGGCAAATCCTGCCGAATGTTATACAGCTACAATGAGTGTAAAGTAAATATTTCTGTATATAGAACATTTCAGATACCTCAGGTTCAAATCCTTACCTTATTGTTTGTGATTAGTAGAATAACTCATAAGTAGGTGATTTTGCTTTTTTTTAAGTACCTCCATTCTGCCCTCTTCAGCCAACACTGACTTCTATATTTCACTGGAGTGATGGTTTGAAATGTCATACGAAACTCAGTAAGAACTGTAACTACAATAAAAGGGAACAATTATAATAATGTATCATGATCAATGTTTTAATAACAGCTTTGCTCTCTCACTCCTTCCCCCCTCCCCCTTAAAAAAGCCATTGTGCATACTGTTTACCGACTGCTGTGGACCACAAGTAACTGAAACATTGGAACATGATAAGAGGATAAGAGGGTTGAGATAATTGTAGCTTCTGTGTTTTGTGATGACAAAATAACCTGATGAACTCATGTCTTAAAACATGTCTGAAATGATAATTTCTGCACTCAGATTCATAAATTGAAAAGAATTTTACCTAATATTTTAACTACAGTATCTAATACGGTTAAAAAGATAACATAAAAATGGCTCCAACCCACATCTGTATTCATGATTCTGGAATGATAGTATACCACACATCAAGCCCTAAGTATTCCTTTAAACATCAGAGAAAAGTGACCAAAATATCAGGGTGTGAGGTTCAGGCAGAATTGGGAAAAGCAACACCATTTACTTAGCCTGATGATCGTAACATTTTATTTTCTGTCTTAATGAGATAAGGTTGAATAATTTAAAAACAGAAACCAGTCACAGTACACAATACATACGCAGCTATAGCAGCATTTCCACGTCTTTCCAATCAAAGCTACCTATTTCTCAAGGAACTTCTGAGGATAGAGACTTACACTATCTTCTTTCCCTGGGATCAAATTTCTGAACAGAATACTTAATTGTCTGCCTATAAAGTCTCATACAGGCCTTTGATGAATTCCCACTTCTTGATTAAGCCATGATGAGCAAGAATCTTTCAACAGAATATTTCCTAAGAATTTCAAAGCGTTACTAAGTGTAAAGATTTAAATAACATGGACTATTCATTTGAAATGATAAGCAATTCAGAATCTCTTTGCAAATTTGAATTTTACTGAATAGAAAAGTGAACTTCAGATGCCCAAAACGTGCTGAAGATAGAAATCACCTTAGGATATCTGACTTCAAGCTCCATCTTTACAGCGTTGCGGTTCATCCAGCGTGGGCAAGAGAAGCGATTCCTGCGAACAGCAGCCAGTGGAAGCACGTTTTCCTTCAGCAGCCCAGAGTCAGGGTGCCTCCTAGTTTTCACAGGCTGAATTCAGATGAAGCCATTCGTCTACATTCAGCTTTGTTTCTAAGGGCTGTGTGATCTCGCCCACTTATCCTCTTTTCTGCCTGTCTGGTTTCCATGGAAATGTAGGCCTCTTAGAAGGCCTACATTTGCACCTCATGCGCAGGCGGTGTGTGCTATTTTTGGAGTCAAACTGGTGAACACATCCCAAAATGTCAGTGCGAACAGGTCTTGGTAAGTACAGGCAGGAATGTAAAGGGAAAGTATAACATCCAATTGTCTTATTATCATGCCTAGAGGGTACAGGTTATCTGTTGTCCTGAAATAAATACAAATTTTATCTTGGTAAACATTTATCTAGATGGCAGGACTGAAGAAGGGAGAAATGGGACAAAAATTCAGATAAGAACTTATAACTTTACTATATATATATATTTAAGCTGTGTTCAGGAATTATGGAGATGTACCTTTTATTCAATTCAGGGTTTGATAAAATTATTAAATATTTTAGATCGACTGCTCCACCAGAATATAAAATTCCATGAAGAATTTTCCATAACTGGGTCAAAATGGATCCTCCTACACATACCCACTTTCAAAACAAAATAAATTTTTAATAATAATTTAAGGGATATATTTTTTTAAAAAAATTATACTTAAAAAAACCTGGTAGACTGTGTTACATAACAGGAAACCAATTGCATTTTTCTGAATGATATGCTGATTCTTAATGAAAAACTTAGTGCCTATTCCTCAGTTCTTATTTTTTAATACAATGCAGTTGTTTATTATAGTGTTTTATTTTTATAACTCATCAAATTTATTACACAAAGCCATGGGCTTTTTATTGAAATAAAATATTTAACATAAAATCTTTATTAATTACACAGTTAAAAAAATTCCCCAATGCATGTAAATTTTTTTATATATTTATCACATCAATTTAATTTCCATTTAATCTCCCGGGGTCACCCACCACATCCCCTCCCTGACCACTCCAGCTGGTCAAAGTTTCTTTTGATTTAACCCATTTACCCAAGTTATTGAATATTCATTTACATAATAATGCATAGATAGCATACAAAGTACTATGAGATAAAAAAAGAAAAGCAGTATACTTGAGATATAAAATCTCTACTAAACTCTTGACTTGTAAGAGCTTATTTCTATGAAGATGAGTGAAGAACAAAAACGATTAGGAGAAAAAAAATACATAATTTGGCCCAAAATACATTCAAATCACTATTTAAAAAGTTTCTTTGTATGTCTAAGAAAAGGGAGGAAAAAAATTCAAGTAAAATAAGGAAAAAAACAAATATTTTTAACCCTAAAAGAAAGGGAAAATAATATTATCAACTATTTAAAAAAGAAGTTCGGAGGGCCTGAGCAGACTGAGTCGCTGAAGCGGGAGTGTGGCTGCAGAAAGTTCGTCCCGGAGGGGAGACGCAGCCTAAGCCTGCGGAGGGCAGAGGCTCCGCAGGTGAGTGCCCGCCGGCAAAGGGACCATTTCTGGTTGCTACGGTAACGCACCTAGGAGCTAGAGGAGGCTGCAATTTGCATCTGAACAGGCCGGGGACCCTTCAGGTCCGGGGCGGACCCACAAGTTGGTACTGGGTAAGCCAACTTTTCACCCCCAGCCCAGCGCGGGGTCGGAGTTAGGGCCTGAGCAGACTGAGTCGCTGAAGCGGGAGTGTGGCTGCAGAAAGTTCATCCCGGAGGGGAGACGCAGCCTAAGCCTGCGGTGGGTGGAGGCTCTTGCAGGTGAGTTGCCCTGCCAGCAAAGAGATTACTTCTGGTTGTCCCCAAGCCCAAAAGCCCAAATTAAAGAAACAAAGACAAGCACTAACCAAGAGCTTGAAGAAACTCCAACTAAAAAGAGTGCTAGACCAAGACTAATTGATTGGAGACATCAAGAACTCTTTACGGTTCATCAAGCTGAGAAAATAAAGGGGGGTGAATGATAATAAAGAAGACAGACAACACAAACAGAAACCATACCTAGTCACACATTCACTCCCTGAAAAGGAACTGGTCTCCCTCAAAAGGCAACGGAAACAAGATATAACCACCACTGCAGCAAAAGTACAAAGACAGAGCTATCCACAGTTAAAACAGCCTTCAACATGCCTAACACCAGAGCTGTAGTCACTCAATATGTAGAGCAAGTCCGAAAGGAAAACACAGGAAGGAGGAAGAATAGAAATAATCAAGTAAGCCCTAGGAAAAAGGATTCACCCCCAAAGGATACACAATCTGTAGAAACCAATATGGATGACATGGAAGAAATGCTTCACATGTCAGATAAAGAATTCAGAATCAACATGATAAAAGCACTCAAAGAGGCCAAAGAGGAGGGCAAAAGAAGAGAAAGCAAGAGGGTAGAAGCGCTCAATGAACTAAAAGAAGTAGTAGAAAAATATAAAAAAAATGTAGCAAAATGAACAGTATCATTGAAATACAGAAAAACGAAATTGAAACCCTAAATAAGAAGCTGCAGGAGATGCAATACATAAGGGGAACAATAGAAGAGCTCAAAAATTCAGGGAAAAGCCAGGAATGCAGACTAGAAGAAATAGAAGAAAGAATCAGCACACTAGAGGACACAGAAGTAGAGAGAAGGAAGAAAGAGAAAGAGAGAGAAAAACAGAGTAAAAAAACAGAAGAAAAAATCAGAGATCTGTCAGATACTCTAAAGAAAACAAATATAAGAGTAATAGGAACCCCAGAAGGAGAAGAGAAAAACATAGGATCTGAAAGCCTTTTCAATGAAATAATAGAGGAAAATTTCCCAAATTTGAAGAAAGAAATGAAAATAGATATACAGGAAGCAAAAAGGACACCAAGCTACTTTAATGAAAGAAGAAACACAGCAAGACACATCATAGTAAAACTTTCAAGAGCCAAAGATAAAGAAAAAATTATGAGAATAACAAGAGAAAGGAAACAGATAACCTACAAAGGAAAACCAATCAGACTGACTTCAGATTTCTCAGAAGAGACACTCAAAGCAAGGAGAGAATGGGGCCACATCATCAAAACACTC
>PVHY01021625.1:0-23601 GCA_004024945.1 Uropsilus gracilis
CACACACAGAAGCTAAGAAATCACCTGGGGTGCTGTTAAACACTATCAAGTGAACTCTCTAAATGATTCCTAAGTTGATGGGTCTGTCGATGCGCCAACCTTCTTCCCTGTTGTCTACTCGTCGATGTAACGCTGGGTTTTCCACAGTCCTTTGAAAGTTGCTTTCCAGTCCTGGGGAAATTATGGTATCATTTTGCTGTAGTTTTGTGTTAGAGCTTTTAGTCTGTTATCACTTTAGGAGAAGAACGTCCTAAGCACTCAAAAGTTGGTAACATGATTTCATTTCTATTCCTTTGTAATTTTGTGTTAATTTTTTTTCCCCTAAAGCTGGGGCCTCAACTTTGGCGAACAAGGATACATTCTGATGGCAAGAAACAGTAAGAATCATTGTGGAATTGCTAATTATGCCTCCTACCCAGAAATCTAGAGGATCTCTCCATCTTAGAACACATCAAGGAAAAGGAAACACTTTCTCGATTTAATTTACCTGCTGTAACCAACAGAAACAAGTGATCAATGCATGTTCCGTGTACTAACAAGTTTGACTCTGGCACTGTTTTAAGTTTGCAGATCTTGGGAAAATGTTTGCTAAGTAACTCGATCATGTGCTATGGATAGAATTGTACGAGAACTGTTTAAACCTCAGATAACCTGCCATGTTTGTTGTCATTGTCTAATTTTATATTCTTTGTTTTTTTAAAGTCCACTTATATACTTTGTAACCTGTGGCTTAATAAATATCATTTTGATTTTGTATCATGGCTGCATACTACTGTTTTATTCTTAGGTCATTACTATAATCTATCATGAGAATATAAGACGGGAGGCTGAGACTGGGAATCGCTTGAGTCTATGGGTTGGAGATCTGCCTGGGCCAACATAGCGAGACCTAGTCTCAAAAAGTAGCTGGGTGTGGTGATACACGCCTGTAATCCTAGCTACAAGGAAGGCTGAGATTGGGGATTGCTTGAATCCGGGGTAACCCCGGGCAACATGAGCTTGTGGTTCCACGGGCAAAAATAGCGAGACCTGGTCTCAAGAAAAGGAAAAACAGATGAGATGATGTCATGAGTATATATTAAACTGAACTTAGTTTAATGTCACCATCTCTGATTTTATCTCTATGCCTACAGTTTGAAAAACAAGAATTGCTAGCTGTAAAAACATGGACATAATATGTAAATAGTAGCAAAAGTGTAAAGAAACATTATAGCTTAAAAGTGTTTTATTGACTATTCTTTAGCTTTTTTTTTGAGACTAGGTCAAACTATTTTTGCCTGTGGGACCCCAGGCTCTTGTTGCCTGGGGTACCACAGACTCAAGCGATCCCCAGCCTCAGCCTCCCAGGTAGCTGGGATTGTAGGTGCACACCACCACGCCTGGCTATTGTTTGGGACTAGGTCTCACCATGTGTCCCCGGCGGGCCATGAACTGCAATCCCTGGACCCAGCCTCAGCTTCCTAGGCTGTTGCTTACAGGCATGTGCCACCGTTAACTCTTAACTGCTTTTATTTTGCTCACAATTTTTCAAGTCCTGAAAATGGGAAAAACGTGGGTTCTTTACCTTTGTCAATCTGATGAAACTGAAGGATACCGTCTCAGAATGGTGTTTTTACATCCACCCAGTTAAATACGAATTATAAAGGGTGATGATTATACTGAAATACAGCTTGGACAAACAGGCGCTGCGAAAATAGAAGGAAATAAACAGCAAATCTGGGAACTATGAGAATAAAAGTTAACAAAACTTTCAATTGGATAAAAGTAAACATCACAAAGCTGGAAATCCACTGGACAGTGTCACCAGAAATGTGTAAGAAATAGCCTGTCTCTCTTCCCAGCCATCTTGAAAGGTGCTTTTGATTGGGGGCCAACCCATGCCTCAGGCAGGAAGATCGTGGCCTTAAAGATGGAAAAAGTCGATCAACTCTAGGCTCCAACTTGTTATTGAAAGTGGCAAGTAGGGGTACAAGCAGGCCTAGAAAATGATCAGACAAGGCAAATCTAAACTGGCCATCCTTGCCAACAACTGTCCAGCCTTGAGGAAATCTGATAGAGTCGACACCATGTTGACCAAAACTAGTATCCATCAACGCAGTGGTGATAATGTTGAATTGGGCGCAGAGTGTGGAAAATATTACAGCGAATGCACGCTGGCTATTACTGATTCTGGTGATTCTGATATCATCAGAAGCATGCTGGGACAGATCGGTGAAAATTAAGTCATGAAGAATTTTTCTGAAGCCGGGCATGGTGGTGCATGCCTGTAATCCAAGTGCTGGGAGGCAAGAGGCCAGGGATCACTTGAGTTTGCTGGTTCGAGATTACCCTGGGCAATATAGCTAGAATTAGTCTATTTTAAAAAGGGGGGATTTTTCTGTATTAGAACTGGCTGGAGCTTGTTTTAAAAACAACCCACCAGGACAACATAGTGAGATCTAGTCTCAAAAAATAGCTGGGCGTGGTGGCGCATGCCTGTAATCCCAGCTACCTGGGAAACTGAGGCTGGGGACTGCTTGAGTCTGTGGTATCCCCAGGTAAATTAGCGAGACCTTGTCTCAAAAAACAAACAAACAAACAAACAAATAAATAAATAAATAAAATAAATGAGCCTGACTTCAAATACACATGCTCTCAGTCTCAGAGAGACTGTGCGGTGAAAATAAAAACAACCCTTAAAGGACATGTTACTCAGGATGAATCAATGTATCTTGACTGATTTGCCACCAACCTTCCATTCATCCTCTGACAAACAAGGGATCATTGAAAATTCCAAATCAGATAATACCTTTCCCAGTTGTCACCAGCAATCGTTCCGGTTATAGCTGAAATATAACACTTGATGTTGACTACCAACCCTGCATGCCCATGCTCCCCTGTCTGCTCAGAGCCAGCTCCCAGCTGCCTTTAGCCACAATGGCCTCTCTCCAGTTTCTTGAAGCTGTTCTTCCTTTTTAGGACCTTTTGAGCATGTGGTTTCCTCAGTCTTGATGGCTCCCGCCTTGCAAGGGTTTTATCTTCCAATCATGCCTACTCATCCTCCTGATTGATGGTAACTCTGCCATCACTTCCTCAGAGAGGATTTCCGGACCCGCTTGCCCACCTAAACCTAGATTCTCCATTTTGACTTTGCTGTTGAATCCAGTGCTTTTCTTCCATATTTATATCAAACTGTAATTATATGTGCATTATGCACTTTGTTGGGTAACATCTCTCATCAGATTGTAAGCTTGATTAGAGCAGAAATCATGACTCTTATGTACAAATTTATACTTAGAACATAGTATCATACTTGCCTTAAAGCAGTGGTTGTTTGTTGAACGACTGAATGAGTGATAGATACATGAATGCAAATGAATGACCTGTACACTTTATATGTTGGAAGTAAAAGTATGCCCCAATAGTTCCTTCACAATCATGGAAATCTAGCCTTTTTAGAAACTACTTTAAAACATCTGTTAGGGCCGGGTGCAGTGGCATGTGCCTTTAATCCCAGCCTAGGAAGGGTGGCCAAGACTAGGAATCGCTTGAGTCCGCGGGTTCGAGACCCACCCGGGGCAACATAGCGAGACCTAGTCCCAAGAAAATAGCTGGGAGACCTAGTCCCAAAAAAATAGCTGAGCATAGTGGCACACGCCTGTAATCCCAGCTACCTGGGAGACTGAGTCTGGGGATCTCTTGAGTCCGTGGTACCCTGGGCAATGTGAGTCTGCAGTTCCCCAGGCAACATAGCGAGACCTAGTCTCAAAAAAAATAAAAATAAATAAAAATAACACATCTGTTAAATGTAAAGGATTTCATTCTTTAAAACCTTCTCTTCCTCCATGCCTCTTCTAGGCCTATACTTCGATAGGAGCTTTGTTCCTCTCTCCTCAGTTACTGAGGTTATTTTGAACTTAAATTTTAGTAACAATAATACATGCACGTGACCAAAGTCAAAAAGTATTGTCAGAGGGAAAAACTATTTTCTCCACTATCCTCCCAGGTTCTCCAAAATGGAGCTCTGTGAATGGGCAGTGACAGGAAAACTCTTATTCCATTCCTTTCCCCTATAACTCAGACTGTTCCTCCTTGGTGACCACAATTATCAACATCCTATATATCTTTCTAGAATGTATCATGTGTACATCACAGGCAACATGAAGAGACATTTATGTTACCTTCTATCGTTAATTTTTGAAGGGGTCACATGTCACAGTACCCTAGGGATGACTTTAAGGCATTTAAGTAACAATACAGGAAGAGGCTTTCCATGATCTCCCTTATTTTCCCAAATACAATACCGCCCAAAAGGGTTCAATTGTCATGAATTCCCTCTCAATGTGTTAGACAACCAGAAAAGGCTGACTCTCATTGTTGAAGCTGAAAAGTCGGCACACGTCAGCACCTGAATAAAAAACTGCCAAGTAGACACTCATAAAAATGTCCTGTGTGTGTCCCATCTGTTCTCCTGAAGGCCTGTTTATTTTGCTTCAGAATCATTTGTTCTCCCCCTGTGCCCTCCCCATTTCCTATTCAGATGGCAAATAAACTCCAAATTCTAACCACATCCTTGAGCCAGATTTCCTTGTGAACGCCCATGCATGCAAACACAATTAAATGTCCTTTCTTATAGTCTCTGTATTGTCAGTTTAATTTTCTGGCTCTCAAATAGGAAGCCTAAGAGGAAAGATTTTCCTTTCCAACAATTGCAAATAACAAATGGTAAATTGTAGAAAAATTGATCTGCAATGTATAGATGTGCATATCTTGGCAGTGCTTGTATAGTGTAATGAGGAATCTATTCATTTCTAAATGGCAAAAGCTGTATGATCTCTATCGTACCTTATAGCTGTTATTAAACAATCTGGAGGCACATTCAAAATGGTACTGCAACTAATAATGCAGTACAGAGGCTGGTTGTTTTATGGTATCTGTAAAAACCTAAACTTCTATTCTCTTAACCAATATTTTAAAAATCAGTAATATTTTTAAATCAATGAAATGTTGACCAGGCATGGTGGCGCATGCCTGTAGGTGGCAGCCTAGGAAGCCATGGTCGGGGCCAGGGATTGCGGTTTGAGTCCCGTCCGGGGCACATAGCACATAGCAATAGCTGGGTGTGGTGGCACACCCCTGTAATCCCAGCTACCTGGGAGGCTGAGGCTGGGGATCGCTTGAGTCCGTGGTACCCTGGGCAAGGTGACCCTGCAGTTCCATGGGCAAAAATAGCGAGACCTAGTCTCAAAAAAAAAAAAAAAATCAATGAAATGTTTCTTCAGGTTTCTAATATATTCTATTGCTCTTTTTTTTACTTACCAATTTAAAACAGTTTCTATATACTACCAAGACATTTTAGAACTCTTGCACCAATACCATCCATTTTTTCCCTTTCCTCTCGAAATAGTCATAGACATAATTGGTTAAATCAGTAATTGGGGACTGCATTGGTGGAGTTTGAAACATAACACCCCAAGATATGCCACCCTGGCATACTGACTATTTTTAACTAAAAACTGATAAACAGAAGGATATTCTGATCTTTCATTTCCCTAAAAAGCAGGAAATGAAATCCCCCATGTAAAAGACAGCCTCCTTACATCTGAAGGGAAGAGACATTCTTACATCATGGAGACCAAGTGGAGGCAGAGAGAAATCTGTACCAAGCACTTAAGTTACATCTTGAAACCTTCACTCGTCTCTCCATCTGGTCATATTTTCAAATTTTGCTACACTTTGTCCCATTGAGTATAGAGCATTTAACTCCACTTCTTTGGGTCTTCATTTTTCTTGTGAGAACTCCTGTGTACAGGTAAAAAACAATGAAGGTTTGTTTGCTTTTCCCTGTTCTGCTTTTCATCTGTTGAATTCCTAACACCAGCTAGAGACTAAAATGGTAGAGAAATTATTCCTCCTCTACAGCGTTATGGTGATTGTAGGGCTCACAAATGAGCTATTTCCTTGTTAATAGACATGTTTTTCTATAATTATGATAAAAACTTAATATGAATAATAAGCAATAATAATATTAATAAACAATCTTCAGTGGCTCCCCCTCAAAGCTCCTCCCGAGGCTGAAATTAGATGTGGTCTCAGGAAAACAATTTTACCTGAGTTGATTTTTCATGTTTAAAATAAGGGTAATGCCTCTGACTTCCTCCAAGTTGTTTTTTTTTTTACTTATTTTTTTATTTTTATGCCCCACCACCCCACACCCTCTTCCTCCCCAAGTTTCTTAAAATAATCAAAGAGTAAGATAGTATAATATAGTGAATGTGGAAGTCCTTTGTACGCGCTAAGTATAAGAAAAATAAAAATCACACGACCACTATGGGATTTTTATTATTTTCTAACTCTGAAAACAGGATTCTAGTTTTCATTCCTCTACTAATGAACTCGGGTCAAATCTTTTTACATCTAGTCGCCGCTTCCTAACTGGTAGTACAGACACATCAAAGTTTATAAATAATTATATGTCTACATGACTGATACTATTTATTTCAAACTATAGTAATTTGTGAACTAAAAAAATGTGTCTTACCCCACAATCCCCAGCTACCTACTAGCTCTGATTTTACGACTTTTATCTCTAAGTGAGTCGTTAATTACCCTCAAAGCTCTCCACTGCCTCCACACTCATCCCAGTGGACAGAGTTAAACAGGAAATGATTAGAGCAACTGATGTCCTGAAGACGCACAGGAGACGGTAAGGTGGGAATGCAATAGGGAGCAGATGCAATTAGAGGATCAATGTTCAGAAATAACCAGAGACAACGATGTAAAAGAAAATAAATAATTTTATTTTTAAAAATAAAAAAAGATGTGGTATATACACACAGTGGAAGATGCACAACGTTCGGAAAGAATCAGACAACAATGCAAAATAAATACGTCTAAAAAATAATCCAAAAGGATGTGGTCTGTGTACACAATGGAATATTACTCATCAGCTGAAAATCACAACTTCGATGATTTGAAATAACAGGGATGGACCTAGAGAACATGCTATTCGCAGAAACAAGTCACAAAGAAGAAGACAGAAACCAAACGGTGTCGCTAATAAATGGAATATAGGAAAAACAAACAAAAGACCAGAAGGAAAAGTCAAGCAAGCTTACAAGCAAAGTCAAGTGCACAAGTGGGGGGGTGGGGGGGCAGTCAGGAGGGGAGGTGGTGGGTGACCCCAGGTGTGAAGTATATATATAAACGAATTTTAAAATAATCAGAAGGAAATAGGGGCAATTAAATGGCTGGCCAAGGGACACACAGGCCAAGGTGAAAAACAACGGCCAAGGCTGTGAACCAGCAAACACGGAACACGCCCCATCTTGGCTTCCGGCATTTCCGGCTCTGCTGCGTGGACTTCCGGCCCTTGGGTTCCCGGCAGGCTTTGCGCCGCTCTTGGCGGGAACAGTGGCCGCCATCTTTTGTCGGAAGACTGAGGTCACGCTCCCGCCGGCGACCGTTAGAGACGGCGCATGCGCAGAGGGGACCAAAGCCAGACGCGAAAGGCTGCTGTTCGGTGCTGAGCGCCTGGTCGCGGGCGGCGGCCCTCACGCTTGACGTAATATGTGCTTCTTTCTTTCTTCCCTTCGGAGCAGCCTTTCTGTGGCCGCTCGCCTCTGGGTTCGGAAGGTCTGGGCGGTGGAAGGCGGGCGTCGCGGGGGGCCGGGCCCTGCTTATTTCCGCACGCGGCTGCCGAGGGCGGCAGCTTGGGGCCTCGACGGGACCTCGTCATGGCGCGGCCTGGCCATGGCCGAGTCAGCGCTGACAGGCTCGGGGCGGGGGTTGGGGGCCCCGGAAATGGGAGTTGGGACCCCGCACCAGGACACACCGCCGTGTCCATGATCTAAGGGAGAAATCAGCCCCCCAGGCCCAGGCCGTTTTCTGTCGCCCCTTCACGGTCGCTGCACAGCGGGCGACGTCACCTCAAAGCCAAGCGCAGCCCAGGAAAGTGACCTAACGCGGTTATTCTGAAACTACCGATTTAAACCCCGAAATGGATAGGTTCTCTTAAGGGATGTGGCGGGGGGCGCGTTTTCCATGACCTGGTGCCTGCCTCTTGTCAGCGCTTGAAATGTGGTGGTGGGAAACGGGGTGTGCTTTGTGAAAAGGCCCTTTCAAGGGCTTTCTTGACCCATTTATGTGAGGCTCGTAGATCCAGTCGCTTCAAAACAGCTCCGCGCCGAAGAACGTTCTAGCAAAAGAACATGCTTGAGAAGATGCCGCTTGAAGCTCATCTGTTTCACACCCGGCTCTTTTTTTTTTAGCTGTCGTAAACTTGAATGTTAGGGATACAAATAAGCTTGTCTTTGTGTCACAAGGTTGAATTCAAGACACTTCCAGAAGATGGCCACTGCACAGTTGCAGAGAACTTCCATGGTATGGTTTCCTGTATTTTAAAAAAAAAAAATTGAATTTCGTAAATTGTATTCTTTCTTGGGGTCTCAATACCTGGAGGTTAGAGTCAACTGAGAGTTTCAGGATATCACGAAATTGTTTGCTAAAAATTAGTAGAGAATTCCACAAGACATTTGACGCATTCAATCACGGGTTCACATTCAATTTACATTAGAATGGATGCTTTTCTGTTCCTTTGATGACACTATGATTCATAACAATCCATTCCTTGAACATGAATTTCAGATCCCACAAAGATGACATTGGCATAGGTCTTTGTTTCATGTATATATGCATAGAGTTACCTGGGTTAAAACTAGGCAGTAGCTGAAAAAACCAGTGTTTTTTCATGTTACCTATGCATGTTACCTATGCATGTTACCTATCCATGCATTATGCATATAGGGACAGTTGAACCTGCAATGGGATTTTCACACTTTCTGTTTCTAAGCTGCTACCCTGGAAACAGCCTCCCGGCTTGTAGGCAGTCTGGCTTTTTCAGATTTGCTAACCACTGTGATTAGGGATTATTTGGGAAAGTACCATGTTTAGGCAAAATTAGATCTATTTTAAGCCAGGCATGCTCGCGCCTGCCTATAATCCCAACTACCTGCAAGGCTGAGACTGGGGATCACTTGAGTCCACGGGTTTGAGACAACTCCAGACAGCATAGCAAGACCTAGTCTCAAAAAAAAAAAAAAAATTAGACCTACTTTATGTTCAAGAAGACTTATTTTAATAAATCTAACTTTTTTAACTTCCCTTGAATTTTAGAGTGCCTTGGTATTTCCCAATAAGATATCAACGGAACAACAGTCTCTGGTGTTAGTAAAGAGGCTTCTCGCTGTTTCCATATCCTGCATCACCTATTTGAGAGGAATATTTCCAGAATGTGCTTATGGAACAAGATATCTAGATGGTAATATGTTTATTTTTTTCATTAAGCATATTCTTTTTATTTTGTTTCAATCCAAAGCTATACTTTTTGATTGAGAGGTTTTGCTTTTTTAATGACACCTTTGAGATATAGTTCCCATAATGAACAGTTTACTCATTTAAAATGTACTATTCAGTGATTTTTTTAGTATATTCATAGCAGTGTGCATCATCACAGTCAACGTGTTCATCACCCCAAAAGGAAACCCCATATCCACTAAGACTTTCTCCGCTTCCCACAACCTCCCTGTCTCTGTGGACCTGGCTATTCTGTAATCCTTTGGGAATGGCTTTGCCCCTTTCAAAGTGCATGCATGCACGGTAGCAGAGAATAGTACTTCATCCTTTTTCTTGCTGAATAACATTCCGTTATATGGCTATACCACATTGTATTTATCCATTCTTCAGTTGAACATTTGAGTTATTTCCATAATTGAGCTGTTACAAAGAATGCCATCTATATGACACAATTTTATTGTGGATTTTAAGTATTTGCAATATTGCAAGTATAATTGCACCTGCTACTACTTATAGTGATGAAGTAAATAGACAAAATATTATGTATAGCTTTTTACAGTGGCAGTGAATGTTCTTTTGCTATCTTAAGGAAGTAAAAGAATACAGCCAATTTATAGTATAAATGTAACTTATTCCCCAGCATATACAGTATACAGTTTTGTGTGCTGGCAATGTGTAAGTATGCTAAGGACTACGTTGTTTATGGTAACTTACTAATTCTTATTACAGACTAATAAGTCAGACATGAACCCTGTTTTCCAGATAAGGATTATGAGAATGTGGTCTTCTCAGCCCCTTCCAGCAGCATTTGCTGCTTTTCAGGGTTATGATGCCAGTTTATTAGAATAATAAGATTGTTTCCATATAACCTTCCTTTAATTACGTTAATCCTAATATCTGGAAGTTCATTGCCTATAATCACCAACTAAAGAAAATAATCATTTAACATTTCTGGCTGTTTACTAATCCTGAGTAGGTGTACATTTATATCATCATTTTTATGCTTAGATCTATGTGTCAAAATCCTGAGAGAAGATAAAAAGTGTCCAGGATCTACACAGCTAGTGAAGTGGTAAGCAAAAGAATACCCAGTCATAAAAACCTTATCTTTTTTTTCAGATCACATCATTCTGAGCCCTAGGTACCTTGCAGTATAGACCCCAATTTTAATGTTCTTCTTTAACCATGAATACCATTTTGGGGTTTTGCATTAAAATTTTCTTGTATTTTATGCTCAGTATGATCAAGCATCATTTTCTTATTTTGATTCCCCACAGATAGCTGTCAGCTATTTTTACCTACTCTCCTATCCCTTATCAACATCTCATAGTTCTGTCACATGAGTTTATTATTTTAAGCTTACTAAAAAGAAGTAAACTTTAGTAGGAAAACTTTATATTATTTAGCAATGAGGTAACTGAAGATTTACTAAAAGAATTACTTTCTAGAAATGCATTTCATCTGAAAATTGATTCTTGGTTATTTTTAGGATGCTAGGATGCTATGATGCTTTACAAAGAAAATATGTAAGTCAGTATCTCTGTCTTTTGTTTCTATATTTTATGCGACAATTGTAACCATTACCATAGAATGAAACTTTAACTTGGACAGTCCAGATTACCTAAAAGTATAAAGACTTGAATGTCGTAGAGTAATACTTGATTCATTTAAAGCTCATAAAATTAATACTTAGCAAATTTCGCAAAGCCAGGTTTGCTTCATTGTTAATATTCATTCGTGTTAGTAACACATACTAATTTACAAAAACCAAAAACTTAATGAGTGAAAATATTTTTTAATAGTCCATTATTTAACTTCTCATGTCTTCTACAATCTTCTTTATACTAATATTTTAATAAATTATTTTTTCTTAAGAGATCAAAAATAAATTTTAATGAAGTCTACATTAAATTGTCACAATTTATGGATTGATTATAAATTATAAGGAAAAAATCTGACTCTTCGATTTTCAGCAGATTACTTGAGTGAAAGCCTATGATTCTCTATTCTAGTGACCCCCGCAGTCTTGTCCCTTTGTTACACGTGAACTCTTGGACTTTTTCTCTTTTTAGAATCAGTTCTTACATTGGTAAGGTTAAATGTGTCATTTCATGATGTTTTTCTTCCTTGTAACTACCTGTAATGCCCCTGTTTGCCTAAGTTAGTGATATGAATTACAACCTTGGTTAAATTAAGTAACTATTTTGGGGTATAGAGAAGGCTATCTAAGATACTACTTTTAATGCATCATATAAAGTCTGTTCTTCTGTAAGATCATTTCTTACTATGAGTAAATGTTCAAATAGGACAAAAACTTCTATGATCCATCATGAAAAAATGTAGAATAAAAGTAAGGTTTTTTTTCTGTGTTCTGTTTCAGCTAAGGATGGTGGTTCTAGCTGTAAGTATTTCAGATTGTTCTCCCTTAAAACACTGTCAAATTCAGTCTCAACTAGACAGCACTGAAACCATTACTTTATTCAAACAGAGGCCGGGCACGGTGGCTCGTGCCTGTAAGCTTCAGCCTATGAAGTGGCCGGGGCTAGGGATCACAGTTCGAGTCCCGCCTGGGGCCCGTAGTGAGACCTAGTTCCAAAAAAAATAGCTGGGCGTGGTGGCGCGCGCCTGTCATCCCAGCTACCTGGGAAGCTGAGGCTGGGGATGGCTTGAGTCTGTGGTACCCCGGGCAACGAGAGCCTGCGGTTCCATGGGCAAAATAGCAAAAACCTAGCCTCAAAAAAAAAAAACAAAAAAACTTTATTCAAACAATTGATCTGTTCAATGGGAGGAGTCATTTTGTATTTTGTTTTGCTGAGTTTTTTAATAGTTTAAAACGTTACATTATTTAGTAATGAGATAATTGAGATTTATTAAAAGAATTACTTCCTAGAAATGCATTCCATCTAAAGGTGGAATACTTTTACTAGACTAATTTGCTTTATATAACTCAGTTGTAAATTGCCTTTAAATAGGTGTACACCAGTCCCGAAGACCCTCAGGTAAGTGCGCTTGGGGGGAAAGTATCTCAGAAATCTAAAAATTAAAAAATTGTATCTCCTGCTTTTAATTCGACTTTAATCAGTACACTTTTGTATATAGTTTTTCAAATTTAGAACTCATCCTTTTTTTAAGAAAGGTCTTGTATTGTTATCTTTAAACGGATTACTGTCATCACTACAACAGAGACTGTGGGGCTGCCCTTAGGCCACAGTCACAGCCATTAGACCTCTGTGTGGGTCTGCTGACCCTGTGCCACCATCCCTGCTGCTTAAGACTGTGGTCCAGGCACAGCGTTTCCAGCTCCTCGCAGCAGGCGTCTTATGGAACTAGGAAAGGTGGTGAAAGTGATAAAAACAATGCCGGGCACAGTGGCGGGTGCCTGTAAGCGGCAACCTAAGAAACCGCAGCGGGGACCAGGGATTGCAATTCGAATCCCACCCAGGGCAACATAGCAAGACCTAGTCCCAAAAAATAGCTGGGCGTGGTGGTGCGCGCCTGTAATCCCAGCTACCTGGGAAGCTGAGGTTGGGGATGGCTTGAGTCCGTGGTACCCCAGGCAACATGAGCCTGTGGTACGTACCATCAGCAAAAGTAGCAAGACCGGGCAGGCATGGTGGCTCGTGCCCGTAAGCTTCAGCCTATGAAGTGGCCGGGGCTAGGCATGGCGGTTCGAGTCCCGCCTGGGGCTCATAGCGAAACCTAGTCCCAAAAAAATAGCTGGGCGTGGTGGCGCATGCCTGTCATCCCAGTTACCTGGGAAGCTGAGGCTGGGGATGGCTTGAGTCCGTGGTACCCTGGGCAACATGAGCCTGCTGTTCCCCGGGCAAAATAGTGAGACCTAGTCTCAAAACAAAAAAAAGAGATGAAAGCAAGAAACTCCTTCTTAAAACATGGGATATTCGTCCTCAGCCACGCACCTCCATCTGTTTAGCTGACTTTTTTTTTTTTGAGACCAGGTCTCGCTGTTTTTGCCCATGGAACCATAGGCTCATGTTGCCCGGGGTACCACGGACTCAAGCCATCCCCAGCCTCAGCTTCCCAGGTAGCTGGGATGACAGGCGTGCACCACCACACCCAGCTATTTTTTTGGGACTAGGTCTCGCTATGGGCCCCAGGCAGGACTCGAACCGCGATCCCTAGCCCCGGCCACTTCATAGGCTGAAGCTTAAGGCACAACCCACCGTGTCTGACTGTTCATTTAAGGGAAGGAGGGGGCTATGAAAGAGAAAATCAGACAACAAGAAGTAAAAGGACCTGTTGAATACTTGTATTTGACTCTGTTCTTTGAGGTTTTATGTATTATCTCATGTGCTCGTCACATGAGGCAACTACCACCACCATCTCTGCTTTTTAAATAATAAATAATAGCCATAGATACCAGGCTTCTTGACTGAATTCACAGTGGCACAGACTGTGGACCTAGGCAGGCCAGTTCTTGATCTGGGTGCTTCCCCGTTACACTGTAGCTGTTACAGGCCAGTATTTCCTTCGGCAACGGAGAAGCAGACTTTTTTTTTTTTTTAAACCAATCCCCACGCATTGGTGTATACTGAAGTGTAAAGAAAGCCATACAGGTTTTAGAGTTTGCGGGCGCTGGGATGTGTTCTCTCTTTAATACTCACTTCTGCAGTTGGTGCTTAACAGATCTCTACAGCAGCCAAGTCATTTGGGCAAAGGCTATGAGTTAGAGGCTTATTCAGAAATTGTCCTGACTTTTTAACTGCACAGTCCACTTTCAGCGACAGAGCAGCCTTGCCGATACGCTAGCATTGGTCGAATCTTGCTGGGTAGCAGGTACTTCAAGGCTCTGTATAGAGCACCCCATTTCCTACCTACAGTCACGCTGCGATCAGCACCGTGTTCAGCCTTTTACCAGCTGGAGACGTGGAAACTTGGAGGCTGTGGGTGCTGCTGTGGGCCGGGGGCAGTCTAGCAAGGGTGTAAGCCTGTGCTCGGCCTGTCTGCCCAGGCGGCAGCAAGGCTGCCTCTGCTACGGGGCCCGCTCAGCCTTCCATCGGGCGTGCATCGGCCTATGGTCTGCATGACAGAATGAACGGGGAAAGGAGTCTCTCCCTCCAAGGCTGAAGCCTCGAGTCCCCACCCGTGACACGTGACTGGTGGGCTTGAAAGTTTCGATGGGCCAATAGGGATTAACACGGCAGAAAAAATTACTAAATGTTGAGGATCATACCGAAGCAGAACGTTTCTGCTCGGCTGGCCGTCCTTCTGTGGCAGAGATGTAACTGCAGCGTTTTCTATTTCAGACCATTTCAGAATGCTACCAATTTAAATTCAAGTACACCGTCAACGGACCGGTCATGGACTTCACAAGGTATTGTTCCGTTCTCCTTTTGCATTAAAAATTACCACTTACTCGCGCTAATACTGTGTAACTAAACCTCAGGATCAGCTCTGGAACTTCACAGACGTCTTGAATTAACATCAAAATATGACTGCCCAGGGTAACATCCTTGGAGTAACTGCCAGTCCAGATTCTGTGCTTAATTGTGTACCATTTTAATTGGAAACACCAACGAATAGCAAAGCTGCTGAATGTCTGAGTGATTAGAAATAGAATTAAAATGCATCATATGTTTCCAATAAACATCTATATAAAGTACATGTTATATGTCAATTAAGTTATTCATGAAAATGATAACTGATAATGATACTAAATTTTAATTGCTATTGAAACACATTTATAGTAGCTTTCAGCTTAACTTTATGCTATGATAGGAGTGAGAATCTCAAATAGCAAAATGTGGAATTATGTTGCTAGCAGCCACAGGCACTGTAAACTAATTGGTATTCTCTTCTAGTAAAAACCAAGCCAGTGAGTCCAGCATGTCGTACGCTGACACCAAGAAAGCAAGTATCCTCCTCATTCGCAAGATCTACATTCTGATGCAAAACCTGGGCCCTTTGCCGAATGATGTTTGCTTGACCATGAAACTCTTCTACTATGATGAAGGTACGGCTCGCAGTGCATCCTCTTACAGTCGACATCTGTGGGGGAGCTTATTTTTGACACAATTGGTTTCCATCCAAGAGTTTTTAAGTTCTTAAATTAGTATGTATTTTTTCAAATATAAAATTTATATTTAATATCAGTATCTGAAAAAATGGACTTTAAAATTATTAATATTTTATTTATTTATAACTTCTACAGTGCTGGGAATATATCCATGTTATGTAAGTACAGTTTCATTTATAATTAAAGAAATGAAACACTGAGGTACCGCCTATCACTTTCCAGATCAACAAAATTTATAAACCAGCAATTGCATAGCTAGAAAAGCATCTTGGGAACTTACATAGATACGCAAGGTTATATATTTGCACAGATTTTCATTATAGCATTGCTCAAATTAGAACAAAATAGAAATGACCTTTCGTGTCTCTTCATTGGGAGAGTAAGTCATTTATGCAGAATCTATACTAGCCTCCATTATCCAGGGCTTCTAAGTGGTTTAAGTTACCCATGTTCAACCATCATCTGAAAATATGTATAAGATATTTTTAAAGGGAGAGAGGGTAGAGAGATGGCCCTCACATAACTTTCATTACACTATATTGCCATAATTGTAACGATACATTGCCAACATCTTAACAGTAATGTTAGTTACTACTCTGATCTCTTACTGTGTCCAATGTCTGACGAGCTTTGTCACAGGTATGTATATATAGGAAAAACACACTCCTGTTATGTAGGAGCCAGTGGTGTCCGTCATCCACTGGGGGGATCTTGGAACGTAATCCCCATGAGTCGGGACGCTACTGCACATACGACACTGTGCAGGCTGTTAAAAAGAATGTGCTGAAAAGTTACCCAAGAAATTCTGAAACCTTTTTTATTTTTTATTTTTTGAAACCTTTTTTAAAAGATGTTAAAGCCAACTAGTCACAGAGCAGCATGATCTCATAGCTTACATGCATTATATCGTCTAGAAGAACATAGATCAGCAACATTAATGACAACCAACATCCCTGAATCCTTACTAGGTACCACTGCTCTTCTGAGCATCTACACACTAAATCACTTTCCCTCACATTGATACTTTGAGGTGGTTACTGTTATCCTCATTTGACAGATGAGGAAACTGAGTCAAGGATGATAAATAATTTCCTTATGGCCAGTCAAGTGAAGGGGGAAAAATTATTTTTAGGGAATAAAATCGCAGCTTGGGAGTAGAAATTTTTATTGTTGCATGGCCTTCATACTGTTCCTACTCCTCAGTCTGCATTGGTTTGTATAACCACATAATGACCTTTTCAGTTTCATGAACAGCACAATTAATGTTTACTCTTGTGCAGTTACACCTCCAGATTACCAGCCTCCTGGCTTTAAGGATGGTGACTGCGAAGGAGTGATATTTGAAGGGGAACCTATGTACTTAAATGTGGGAGAAGTCCCAACGCCTTTTCACACCTTCAAAGTAAAAGTGACCACTGAGAAAGAACGAATGGAAAATCTTGACTCAACTATATTATCACCAAAACACTTGAAAACGCCACTTCAGAAAATTCTCATGGACAAAGATGATCTACGGAATGGACGGGAGCATTACATCTGTGTAAGTGTACTTCCGAGCACGGGCACTACGTTACCAATGTTTAACTCAATTCTGAGGACTTTAGTAGTTTTCTTTAATATTTGTATAAATAACTGTATTGAATTGTAAACTTGGGTTGGAAGGAACATTCAAGAAGGTAGTGGTTTGTGGTTTCAGAACTTTTTGCTTTGGTAAAAGCATCATTATTCTCGGATATTTAAAAGAACAACTATTCTATGGCCGGGCATGGTGGCGTATGCCTGTAGGTGGCAGCCTAGGAAGCCATGGCTGGGGCCAGGGATCACAGTTCGAGTCATGCTGGGGCCACGTAGCGAGACCTAGTCCCAAAAAAATAGCTGGGCGTGGTGGTGTGTGCCTGTAATCCCAGCTACCTGGGAAGCTGATGCTGGGGATGGCTTGAGTCTGTGGTATCCCAGGCAACGTGAGCCTGCGGTTCCACAGGCAAAAATAGCGAGACCTGGTCTCAAAAAAAAGGGCACAACTATTCTGAGTGGAACAAAGACTGGTCCTGAAACCCAGCCACTCACTGCCCTCGTAATGACTTTGAGGAAACCCCTTGGTCTGGAGCAAAGTCCAGTTGCGCACCTAACGCTCAAGCCCTCTCCTCAGCACCCTCCTCAGTGCTCAGGTCAGCACATGGGGCTGGCAGGCTGCTGTCCTGAAGCAGCGTGGGGGTTCCGGAAGGCGGCACAGTGTCTTGTCATCTTTGGAACCCCCTACTGCCTCGTGCTTAAGACGCACAGTGTGCGTTCTTGGTGCTGGAAGGTGAACGGACGTATATTAAAAAGGCGTTTTTATTGCCTCATTCCCCAGAGACTTCCAGCATCACATGATTCCTCTCTGATCTCATCTTTTGTTGTTTACGCTTGTCTCCTGTTGTTCTTAATCAGGACCACAATACGTAGCACAGAGATTGACTGTGCTCTGTCACTACATCCTGCACATAGAAGATTCAGTGTTCAGCCAGTTCAAAGAAGAAACATTTTTTCCCAAAGCCTAAATTACTGTCTTGATAAACGACGATGGCTGTGAATTATGTAACATTCCTTAACATGTTAGAAGCGCTTTCACATATGTCACAAAGGGAGCAATAACTGGAAAGCAGGCAGAGCACCTATTACTAATTCTGCCGTCTCCCGACTGAGCTTGTCCTTCACTGACGCCCTGGAGCACCGAGGCATCTTCCGAGTGGATGCTGACACCGGTGAGAGCCCAGAGGTGTCTCCGTGGTGACTTTTAGGTGAACATGTCAAGTCAGTGTCGTCAAGCACCAGTCGCACCTAGGCCTCTTAGACCAACGTGCATTGTCGAGATGGTTGCACCCCTGCAAACTAAGGCGGATAAATACATGCCCTTGCAATAGCAAAGACAGCACTGCTTTGTTCTAGCACATGTACGGTAGTTGTAGTATCATGATCATTTCACCTTTGCATAAAACAAGAGTGTTTGTATTATCTCTACCCAGTTGTTTTAATTCCTTTCTGAAATGTTTGTGTTTTTCCTTCATGTGATTATGTAGGATGATTCTGACATTGAAACTAAAATGGAAGGGCAGAGGAAAATCCCTGGGTGTTATGCAACTGGAGGTAATAAGTTAATGAAATGGTAATTAATTCATTTCCATTTTATTTTAATTATACTGTTTCATACAAGGTATACTAATTCTTTTTTTTTTTTTTTTTACAGAACCAGGTTTAGTTTTTGAGGAAATGAAGTCTAAAGAAAGTTCAGATTTTTCTGTTTCTCATTCTCAGGTATAAACTTGATAGTTCCAGCTCACTTTTAGCTTGTTTTATTTTGGGGTGGGGGGAGTTCAAAAGACTATATATACGCTTATCTGCTTTTTAGCTGTTGCTCAGAATTTCTTGTTATTGGGTCTTCTGGGAGAAGCATGTGTATTAACAAGATTTGATAATTACATGCTGGAAAGTTTGAGTATCTTCCAGCGACCTTGTTTAGTAGTAGCCCCAAGTACTGTTCAGGGGAGGTCAGGGTTTCAACGCTCGTTGGATCTGAAGTAGTTACGTATGACTCTACTCTCCCTTTGTATTTACAAGTGTCTGTACTGCAGCCTTGTGGCCTTGAAGCCGAACAGTCTTGATACTGTTTCCCATATGCAGTAAAATTCTGAAATAACAGGTCCGAGTAAACTTCCAAGTGAGGCGCCTGGTTGTCGTCTACCTCCTCTGCTCAGCCCATTTCTCCAATGAGAATGGATGGTGGTGCTCCCGGGGCAGCAGCGCCTGCTGACCATCTGAGGGGTTCTCGGCTCAGAATGTCCACTGCACACAGCGTCAGTTTCACTGTCTTTACTTTTGTGCTTCTTGTGTAAAAACCAACTCGAAATGACGCTTTTCAGTAGCTCAGCATCACATAAATTTGATTGAATTTTTCAGCCCCGTCATTGTATTATGAAAACCTTTTATTGCACTGTTATATGGTTTTATGTCATCACTGTCTTCGCTAGGTTGAACAGTTAGTCAGTAAAACATCTCAACTTGATGTGTCTGAAAGCAAAACAAGAAGTGGGAAAATCTTTCAGAATAAAATTGTAAGTATCTCTTAAGGTTTGTTTTCCAGTCTAACCTTAGGTTTTTTTAGCCCCACATGTGAGTTTATTTTGCTTCTGAAAGCAAGAATTTCCTTATAATATAAAACTAGGTGGTTTGGGGACATAAGATCACCTCTGAAGTTATCCTTGGTTTGTATATGAACTCTCTACCAAAGTACCCCTGACTTTCAGAATAATGGCTGAATTATTGTCAGGAAAGGACAAGAAAAGAATTTAATTGTACATGTAGTAAGGACGTTATCATTGAAAAGTACATTTTAAACATTTGAAAATTAAGTATGCCTGGTTAGAGAATAATTACTTGACAGTGAATAATTTGTTACCCAATATTCACTTTTTTTAAAACCCTGCATATATAGCACTATTCACAATACCCAGAAGATAGACTAACTCTAAATGTCCATCAACAAATGAATGGATAAACAAAATGTGGTATATCCATACAATAGACTATTATTCAACCATAAAAAGGGAGGTAGCTATACAGGCCAGACCTTGGATGAGTACTGAAAGCATACTAAGTGAAAGAAGCCAGACACAAAAGTCCACATTTAGATGATTCAATTTGTATGAAAGTCCAGAAAGGAGAAAGTTCAGAGTAGGAATTTCTAAAGTGGCAGGAAGTCTTAGGGCTTGTAAGAAGGTGGGGGTAAGAGCATAACAGCTAAAGGTACAGGGTTTCTTCTCAGTGCGATGAAAATCACTGTGGTGATGGTTACACAGTTTGTGGACACTCTTAAAATCACTACATTACAGACTTAAATTGAGGAGTTACATGGCATCTGAAATCTATTTCCGAAAAGTTTGGTTTTTTTTAAATTGCATAGAATTGCCTGTGGTTGAAAAGTAAATGTTGATTGTTCTTTAGCAAGTAACTCATTACTAATCCTTCTGTCTTTGTGGAGGATGATGGAAACCAACCAATGAAAGCAAGAGAAAATCGGAAGAGAAGTCAACTCGAATCTGGGAAAACAGTAAGTCTGATGATGACACATAGCTGGACCAAGTGGCAAGTATCAGTGTAAAAGTATATGATAATATCGCTAAGGACATACTTCGGTGCTCTGATGAGCAAATCCTGTTTAAAAGGATTTGTTTTTAGAAATAGGGTGATTTGAATAAGATGTGCTACAATGGCATATACTATTCAGCTACTGAAAAAACAAATCCTGCCCTTTATACCAACATGGATAGAACTGGAAGGGATAAGTGCAGTAAGTAGACAGACTCCTCTCACATGGAATATCAAAGAAAGTAAAGGAAAGATAAAAAACAAACCCTTGAATTAATTGCAGCCTACGGAGCGAGGCCGGGGCTAGGAATTGCTTGACTCAGCGGGTTTGAGACTCACCTGGGGCAACGTAGTGAGACCTAGTCTCAAAAAATAGCTGGGCGTGGTGGCGCACACCTATAATCCCAGCTACCTGGGAAGCTGAGGCTGGGGATGGCTTGAGTCCGTGGTACCCCGGGCAACATGAGCCTGCGGTTCCCCAGGCAAAATAGCAAGACATAGTCTCAAAATAAAACAAACCCTTGAAGCCGGGTGTGGTGGTAGTCTCAAAATAAAACAAACCCTTGAAGCCGGGTGTGGTGGTGCGCACCTGTAATCCCAGCTACCTGGGAGAATGAGGCGAGGGATCGCTTGAGTCCACGGGTTCAAGACAACCCTGGGCAACATAGCAAGACTTGGTCTCTAAAAACAAAACAAAACTTTTTTTTTTAAAAAAAAAAAAAACCCTTGAAATCTGAAGGCAGAATGGGGGGAGGGTGTTACTACAAGTTTTCCCTGTGTTAAGCCTTGACTTTTCCCTGCAAAATCATAATCCAATTTGTAACCCTTAGAGACTTTTTTATGGAAAAACCAAAGTTCAAAACTGAGGAAATGGGTGATTTTCGAACGTGTCCTCCCATGCAGCCACTAGTGCTCCGAGGGCCGCTTCTGTCCCACAGAGAAACAGATGGGTTTACCTCTTAGCTGGTGCCAAGGTCAAAGTTTCTGTACTTGCCATTCATTTCCAAGTCCTTTCCCCTGGGGTCCCCCAGATACTCTCACTATTTTGAGGCTATAATGTTGACCCTGTTTTCCCACAACCCTAATGAAGACCTTGCTCTGCAAGCTCACACTTTCACTGCCATCGGGAGATGTAGATACGTCAGTAAAATATCTGCCTTACAGTTCGGCGCACAGGTGTGCTAGCTGCGATTGGAAGGCAACGAAACCTCAGCGACACACGACATACCTAGTTACAGGCATTTCGGCTGGAGAGTACCTGTTCTTAGTAGCTGTTCTCTTTTGGCAGGTCCTTCACCATTTCGATTCTTCTAGTCAAGAATCGGCGCCCAAAAGAAGGAAGTTCAGCGAACCAAAGAGACACGCATAAAGATGGTTTTCTTCTGCATGTTTGCAAAGTTCTCAACATTTCAGCTCCATGTTTCTGTTTCAAGGGTGCTGGTGCCAGCGTGTGTGTTCGCGCGCTCTCGGGGCGTCATCCGCATCCGAGACTTGAATAAAGCCCCAGCCCCACCGTTTCAGCGGCCTTTATCATCTCTGCCAGCTCAGGGGCACCTCGGTCAAACACGTTTGACAGCCCTCCGCGGGCCAGGCGCGGTGAGGTGCTGCTGTTTGTCTCCTATTACCTTTTGGGAGAAGTTCGCGTTTTGCTTCTGTTAAAGCTGAGCCGTTTACCGGCCCTTGTTCTTTGTAGCATGAAAATAAAAACTTTAAGCATGAAACTGGCCTTTGCCTTGTTTCGCGCATTTTCCACAGTAAGACAAACCCGGTTTTTCCAAGCCTGGCATTTGGCCCCTTCCGTGGCTTCTCATTCTGCCTGAGCCAGACGGCGTTCGCGCCCCGACGTGGGGGCCGGGCTGTGGCTGTCGCTTCCCGGGCCGCGGGCGCGTCCCAGAACTCGGCGTCCGGGACCGGCTCTGGGCTTCCCGGGGGTCGGGGGCTTCGGGCCTCGGCCTTTCCCTCCGGAAAGGCAGCTCCGCCTCGGGCAGCGCGAGGGCCCGTGTTCTCAGAACAGGAGCTGTCCCTGCTGGTCGAGAACGGACGCGCCCGGGGGACACGGCGCACCGCCCCCCCCCCCCCCCCCCGCGTCCCGGAACGGCGAATCCAGGGCTGGCCCAGGGCATCAGACGACTGATTCTCCGTGTCCTCGCGGCTCCTCGCGCCCCGCCCGGCCGCCCTGTCCACGCGGCGCCCCGCACCTGCCGGCCCGGCCCGACGCCGCGGCGCCCTGCAGCCGGGCCGCGCCACCGGCCTCCCGGCCGGGCCCCGCCGCAGTCCCGCCATTGGACTGACCGGCTGCCCGTGGGCCGGACGGCGGCCTCCTCGGGGCGGGGCTCGCGGGGCGGCCGCGCCGGCGCCCATTGGCTGACCGCGGCCGCGCGGCCCTCATTGGCGGCGGCGCGGGCCAGGTGGCCGGCGGGCGCGGGTGTGTCGGCGCCGCCCGGCCGCGGGAGCAGGAAGTTCGCCCGCGCGGCCCCAGCTGCCAGCTGCCGGCGCGGGCCGCGGGGGCGCGCGTGACCCGGGACCGACCGCGAGCCGCGCCGCGGGCCGACCCCGGAGCCAGGGCGGTAAGGCGGGGCGGCGCCCGCGCTCGGCCGAGGGGGCTCTGCTCGCTTTCCTTGGGGCCGTTTGCTTCCGGAGGAGTCTGTCGCCGGGACACAGGGGGCTTAACCCCTCAGGGAGGGTGCCCGGCTGCCCGCGCCCCCAAACGTGGAGTCGCTTGCACCCGTGGGAAGTCAGCGGCTCCCGGGGCCAGCGCCGGCCCGCCCCGCTCTGGCCCGCCTTCCCCCCCTTCCCCCCAACGCGCACCTGGCTGCAGCCTCGGGCGCAGGTCACCGCTCCGAGTGGCTCCGAGTGGCCGCTTGCAGTGCTGAGCGGACCCCGGGGGTGGGGGGTGGCGGTCACAGCGGCGGACCTTGTGCTGGTTTCTGTAGAGAGGACAGACACCGGCCCCCACCCCCATCCCCACCCCCACCCCCCAAGGAGTTTGCAGCTGAGAGAGACAGCCAGATGGCCCAGGGGACCCTCATGACCACTGGGAGGGCAGAGTTCTGCGAGAGACTGCGAAGGGCCAGCCCAGCCCTGCCACGGCCGCCCCTCCACCTCCTATC
>PVHY01021626.1:0-23610 GCA_004024945.1 Uropsilus gracilis
CTGAGAAGCAGCTGGCCTTCAGCCTAGGTGGTCATGATCTGGTTAAATTCTCATCACTTAAGATTTCCTGGAAAGAACATTTTCTAGTGTCTGTTCTCTTTAAGAGCTCAGGAAGCTGCGTGGATCCCAGCAAACCCGCTGGAGGACAGCCAGACACTAGTCTAAAAGCATGTGGAGGCTCCCAGATGGTTTTAACCTCTTCATTGCAGTGCTGCCTGCCCTGATGTGCTCTCTTGGGAAGATCCTGGCATGCTTCATGATGTAAAGTGGTTGTGGATGAGCAAGGAGGGCAGCAGGAGGGGTTGGTTATGTCTGTGCTCTCTTTGGTGCACTAAGAGGTGATCTTAACTTGGGAACTCAAGACAAATAATGCAGAAAGGATAAGTAAGGAATTGCTTTCGGTGTAACAATCTCTTAAGCATACAGTGAACCTAGATTGTTTTTGGATCCAAAGCATAGTTCTCTGCTATATTATTTTGGTGGATGATAGTTACCTACTTTGTTCGTGTCAGTGTCCACAGGGCCAAAAGCACTGCTTGGCCTATCATAGACTCTTGTTAAATGAATAAATTTAATTTCTTCCATATTTTCTATCACCTACATTTTTAATTTGTTCTTATGACTACCTCATCCAGCCTATTAAACATATGACCCCCAAGAATATGTTTGCAGACACAACTGAATAAATAGGGCAGGCAGTTTCTCTAATAAGCAAAACACAGCCTTTTTTCCTACATTCTAAATGAAAACCAATATCTAGGTAAAATTCTAATTCAGATCTTAATTGATAATTGTGATTTCCCTTCACCCTACCAAAAAAATTACCTGCTGTATTTGAGTAGGTCAAATGGGAACATGTCATAGTTAGGTAATTTGGTTGCAAAATCACTAAGAGCTGCTGGTTAATGCTACCGTCACAATTCCTCTATTAAGATCCAACAATTAGAAATTACCGGATGATAATCTGATGATGAATTATGGCCAGCTTTCATACTTTCAATTAATGTACTTTTAATTAAATTCTTGCCAGTAGTATGGGGGCAATCATAGATGATGTACAATAAATTAGACCGATTTTTGGATACCTGTTTGAAAGACTGAGTTACTTAAAGAAATAAATGAACTTTGCAGTTTTCATTAGGACAAAGAGATTTGTGTGTGTATGTGTGAGTTTTCCAGTTTGGTTTGTAGAATCAACTTCCTTTTGATTATTCTTTGGCACATAGTCTCATGTTACCTTCCTCTCAGGCAGATGGCAGATCACTCACATGCCACTAACCCCTGGTAGAAGTAAACAGAGCTCTTGCCACAGATCTTCTTATCACATACTTTCTCATCTCCTGCCTTTTCAGGGGCTGTTCTTACCCTTTTATCTTCACTATTGTGAAAAACACTCACTATCTCTTTAAGATTTAAGCAAAGTGGTTTCTTATAAATGATTTTTTTGTCATTTCTACCAATTTCAAGCAAAATTAGATTACTTTAATCTGGATTAATTTGGACTCTGTGTATATACTGCTATTCTAGTGCTTCCTTGTTCTGCATCTCTGCTTTCAGCACCGGTGTGTGATCTGGGGATGGCATGGTGCCTTTGTCTGTTTTGATATCTCTAAAATAGAAACAAAATACTGTCCATTGCAAAAACAAAGATGGTCTTAAAGTGTTTTAAGATAATTCAATAAGCTGACCGTGGTGGCACATGGCTTTAATCACAAGCCTAGGATGGGAGTCTGAGACAGGGAATCGCTTGAGTCCGCAGGTTACAAGACCCACCCAGGGCAACATAGTGAGATCTAGTCTCAAAAAATAACTGGGCGTGGTGGTGCATGCCTGTAATCCCAGCTACCTGGGAGGTTGATAGGGTGTACCCCAGGCAATGAGAGTCTGTGGTTCCCCAGGCAACATAGCAAGACCTAGCCTCAAAAAAAAAAAATTAATTCAATAAATTAGTCATATAATTAAGTCACTTATTGAAAAGATGCAGCTTCAGGTGATAATAGTAGATATATGAGAGTAAATGAGATGTTGAATGATGGGTTTTTTTTTTGTATGTCCTGTCTTTTCTGAATTTTGGGTATTTATATTGCTCTCTTAATTTTATTAGTAAGTACAGAAAAAAATACTGTGACATGCTATAAAAGAGATTTTAGATTTTTTTATATAAAAATTTGTTTCCCTTGGGCCGGGATGGTGGTGCATGCCTATAAGTGGCAGCCTAGGCAGCCGTGGCCAGCGCCAGGGATTGTGGGGCAAGTCCCACCGAGGGTACATAGTGAGACCTAGTCCCAAAAAATAGCTGGGTGTGGTGGTGCACGCCTGTAATCCTAGCTACCTGGGAAGCTGAGGTTGGGGATTGCTTGAGTCTGTGGTACCCCGGGCAACGTGAGCCTGCGGTTCCACAGGTAAAAAATAGCAGACCTAGTCTCAAAAAAATTTTTGTTTCCCTTTGCATAAATTCCATTTTAAGCAGCCAGGTTCTTATTCAGTTTTGAAATTCCTGTGATTCTACTGAGAGCTGCCCACCTGTCCTCAGTTTTAGAAAATGTTTTTCCAGTTGAAAAAGTACTTAATTTAAATGGAATAATTTAAGTCAAATAACATTCATAGCAAAGCTTAAGGAGCAAGATTGATGATCCAGATGACTAATAATACCATGTAAGTCCCAGAAGTGTGATGATTAAAAACTGAGACATTTCCTGTGTGTCATCCAAGTAACTGCTTAAACTTAGGCAATGTAATCTTAAGGGAAAAAGTTGGAAATATAATTTTTAAAAAATGTGTATATAAGGTATAATTCATAAACACAATTTTCTCTCTAAAAGGTATTTGAGTAAAGCATCCTTTTAATAAGCATGTGTATCTCCAAGCTGTCTAGCTTGAAAGAGACCTTACTCATTTATGCCTGTAAGTTCATTTTTGTAAAGGAAATAGTGTTCTCATTCCAAATCACATACTCACACAGGCAAGAGCATGAGCTCAGACTGAGTTGTTTAAATCTAAATGTAGCTAATGTAATATACTAGCTCTGAGACCTTGGCAAGTTCTGAACCTCCAAGTGTCTAAGTGTCCTATCTGTAAAATGGGAGAGTGTTTTAATATTTTACAGGACTGTTATGTGGCTTAAGGTAATAACTGTTAAATGCCTTAAAAAGTCATACATATATATGTAATATATTTTTTTCCTCTAAGATGCCCATTTTTCATATTTTAATACCTTTGAAATGAGGATGTGTCTTACAATTATTATTTTATGTTGATTGTGATTACCAGCACTGTTTTATGATTTAGATTCTGCTTCACACCTCTTTTTTAATTTTTTATTGATTATATATATTTTTTCTTACATCATTATTGTCCCCAAAGTTCTTCTACCACCATAGGAATGCATGTTTCCTTTTGAATTAGAGTTTTTAAATCCCAGAAATGTAATCCCTGGATTAAATGATAGCTTCATTTTTAGTAGTTAGAGGGACCTCTTTTACACAGTTTTCCTTGTGACTGGACTAGTTTGCATTCCCAGCAGCAGTGTAAAAGTGTTCTTTTTTCTCTGAATCCTCACCAGCACTTGTTCCCCATTTTTTTTTTTTTTTAGTGTCCTTCTTACTGGTGAGCTTCACAACTCTTTATATGCATTTTACTATACCACACTCATCATCTAAGCACACATACATCTCTACTGTAGCCCACTGGGCCATTTATTCCCCTTTGCTCCTACCCCACACCCTCTTTCCTCCAATAGTTCAGACTTACAGTTAGATTTCTAAGGTTTGTTTTGGTTTCATTTGCCTTTTCCCTTGTCTTGTCTGTCTGTATTCCACACATTAAAGAAATTGTCTAAAATTTGTTCTTCTGACTTATTTTGCCACAATTTAATGTAATTTTAAAATAATATTTTATCAGCATTTAACTGATAACATCTTTTAAAGAAATCAATGGTATTTAAAATAGTAGTGTACCATAAAGTGGATGTTGTTTTAGATTTTAAAATAACTAATAGCAATAGTAAGGGCTTGAGAAATGCTAGCTGTCGTCAGTAATCAACAAGTTCTAATCAAGACCCTGGCTTCTGATTAGTTGCCTGTGCTAACCTAGAATAGATCTCAAATCTCAATGTAAAGCATCAGTTTCATTGATGTGTTCTTAGAAAAGCTTTTTCGATCTGTTTTTCATGTTTCTCATATCAAGCTAATGTACTTATGGATTATTTACACAATGTTTACATTATTCTCTGGATGGAGAGCTGCTAAAATGTTCATCAATGCAGATCAGTCTCTGAAAATAGAGAAGACAAATTATTTCTCCTGTTGATGTATTTTCTTAAGTCTTTCCAAAGAAGTGCTTTTTCTTAGCCAGCAGAACTAAGCCACCATTGTACTACTTAAGATTTACTGGTTTGCTCACTACTCTGAGGGAGAAAAGAAGCAGTTTATTGATCAGTAACAGAGACTGGATTGTGGTCAAGGCTTCTCTGGTTTATACTCTGTATGTCATTAAGAAATTCAAGACCTCACAGTTTGAGGCCACCTGTCAGGCATGGACAATAACTGGGGGGAAAAATCAGTACACAATATAAAACCGTTGTCTTTGTGCAACTTTGTGTGTTATTTTAAAAGCGAAGTGCTTACAGTTCCTGATTTAGGCTTCCTCCTCACTTTTTTTGTTCAGGTTGGGGAAGGGGAGAGAGATCAATTTGGATCTGAGATAAAGATCTACTTGGTGAAAGAGGTTCAGTTAACAGTAGAGAACCTTGGACCAGTTTATGAAGCTTCTGGCTACATCTCCTTCCAAATACCTTGACACATATTTCATTCCCCATAGAATAGGCAGCTTGTTTCTTCTTGCCTTCTGTTTGCCCTCAAGAATTTAAATGGTGGTATTTACAAGCCACTGTGAAGCAAGATTACAAACACATAGGGCAAGAAAGGAGCCAGTAAAGAGGCATTTTGCTTAGATTTTTGTTGTTGACCCTTGAAAGTATGATTAGCTGGATAATTCTAAAAGTTGAGCTTCTTTCTTTTGTCTCTTCATTTCCCTACTCTTTATTTAGTCATTCCAGACCTCACACCCCCCCCTTTTTTTTTTTAAGAAACAAAGCTACATTTGTTGTTGTCATCCATAGTTTTTTAAAAATATTATTGAGATATCATTGTTTTGCACTCTTGCTAGTGTTTTGACAGTACAAGATATCTCCCCTTAGGTAGAATCCCACAGTACTCCCACCATCAAGGCACCCATAGTAATACATATTCTGAAATATAATGTTCACTCTTTCCTTAAAACCTGACTTTTGATCCTGCCATCTCTGTTAACGAAGGCCATTGCTGTCCAAGTTCACTGCCATGAACTTGAACTAGCACATTTTTCGTACAGAATGTCAGGTGATTGCCACGTAGTCAGAGAGATCAGAGTCATCCTGCCCTCCCGGTGAGGTGAGCTGCCAGACAGAAACAATGAACCAGCAGGGGACTAGGGGACATTGAGGGGAAGGCTGAGTGAGAGTCCTGTCTCTGAGGTAAAGTAAGCAATGGAAAAGCCTTGCAGGTGAGCATTCCTGGGAGAGCAGTCTGTGAAAAGCTAGCTCTTTAGAGTTCGCACAACTGAATTGTTTTCATAGTACTTAGCTTTGAACTGTAGTGTAAACCCACCCAAACAATGAGGAAAATGTCTCTAAGCAGGGAGAAATTCTTAGCCTGTGTGGTCAAAGTCATGAGACATTTCCTCTTCCCTTTTTTAGCTTATATTTCTGATCTCTAATAATCTCCATGAATGTGGCCTGATAATATTCTTTTGCAAAAATACTGTTTTTTTTTTTCTTTCTCCCATGCATTTTAAAGCAAATAAAAACACCCTAATGTGTCTCTTTAAAAATAATTGTTATGACTGTAGTAATAAAAGAGTCAAAATCATCTATGGGACAACCACAGTGAACATTTTGGTATATTTACTTCTAACATTTTTATGTGTAATTAAAAAAATTTGTACATACATATTTTTTAAAAAAATTTGTTTTGTCATAGAATAGCTTTTTATTCATGCACTTTGCATATTTTATTGTATTGGTAAAGACTTTTTAATTATTTCAGGTGTACGGATCCAGTATATGTGAGCATGCTATTATTTTAGTAGTCTACTGTTGTTTGGAAAGTTATATATGCTTCCAATTTGATATTAAGTCTTAGTTCGGGATTACTTAGGCTTCATTTTTAAGAATTCTATGAAGTGCTTCAAGGTTCTCATCACAGAATATGGACAGAATGAAATATTTCTAGTATGTCTTTGCTTTCTTTACAAGCATTTTTCAGAAGGCATTTTGTAAAAGCAAAATTTGATGGAAGCAGTGTTCATTTTCTTATTTCTATTCTGTTTGTTTTAAATTCCATGGCTGTAATATGTCATATTGTAGTGCTCTCAGTCAACTTTTAAATGGAGAAATATATTGCCCAACAGGAACCTCAGTGTTCTAAAATTGAAATTTATCCAAAGGACAATGGGAGCCATTGAAGATTTTATGTTAAGTGGGGGATTGACCAGGCCAGATTTATGTTTTGTAAGACTGGATAAATAAAAGACTCAAAAACATTTGCACAAAATTGATCTTTTCAAGAATGTAAGCATTTGATGCATCAATAGCTTTCAAATTGCAACTGAAGGAGTGAATCTGTTGAACTGATATTTGTAAAGGAAGATAAGTTTAAGAAACAAATAAAGGTTGTTACGTTCTACAGACAGTACATGTAATAGGTTATTTATATCTGATGTTCACCTTCCTCAAAAGGCATGTTTCTGGAGAAACAATTTATTTCCCATGAGAGTATGTTGTCTAGAGAGGGAGCTGCTTTTAGTGCTTCTGCATGGACATGTTATCCTCTTAACATCAAGTAGTTGGGTCTAGTGCAGGGACCACCTTGATGCTCTGTTGTCTCCCCTTCCCTGTTTCCTCTCACCATTAGCATCATCTTTGTAAATAGAAGTCTGAGATTTAGTGTTGTACATATTTTTAAATGACCCATTTTGATGGGACTTTCTTTATTGTTTCAGGTTGAATGCATTTGGTAACTTGATGCATAAAATTTGTGTGACTCCTCATTCCTTTCTGGATCTGTCATTGGATTTAAGCCAGCATGGCTCACATCACAAAGGTTAATGGCTGTGCCTCAGGTAACTCTGTGTTCTGGAATGCATATATGTGAATATAAGTACGTATATGTCTTTGTTCAAACTGATTGCTTATTTTGCTTTTCATAATGGGTAAATAATTGCAAGTTGCCTAGATAGCAAGAATTTCAAAGCAATTTTCTATCCAGTGAAGTTGGAGGGTTTTGTTTGTTTGTTTTGAGGGAGGGTATTAAATCTCTTAAAGAATTTGCTTTTATCTTTAGTCTATATGTACCAAAATCAGTTAGGTAAATTACTACCTAAGTCAATTTTGTTGAAGTGTTGAAAGATATATATGAAGCCCTGAATGCTGATGCAAGTATAATATATATTCCTCCTGCACTTTATCAGAGAGTGAATAATGAGAAAAGAAATTAGTTTAAATGCTTAACCAGTTCCTAATATCCACTCACAGTCCAGTTTTGCTTGGTATTGCTAAACAAAAAGAAGGGTGGGAAGAGAAAGATATATTCTTTAAAGTGACTTTCCTAGAGAGGCATATGCTATATCATGTTATAAAATAAAATGAAAGACATATTCTAATTCTCATTTTGGTCATCTAGTTATCATTTTGGTCATATTAGAGACCTATATAGCTAGTATATCAATCCTAATATTGTTTATATAAGACTTGGAAGAAACTTGTATAACAAATGCAGAAAAAATTTTCCCAAGTGACAGTATGACAGAAGACAATTTGTCCCAAATGGTATGGAAATTGCTCGTTTCTCTTTTAGGTTATTTGCCAAATTGCGGAACATGTGAGAACATTAATCTATTTAGGATTTGCTGAGGGGAATCTGAGTTGAAATCCTAGCGCTGCTGACTATGAGCATTGTATAATGGAGAAAATGTGGAATTGGATAAAGAAACCATCGAGTCCCAATTTCGGTCCTAATCATGAAATACTGGACAGATTTATTTCTTCCTGTATAAAATATCAGTTAGTAGGCAGGAGGGGAATCAAGGAAAGCATAACTGAGCATGCTTATAAGTGTTACATGTAGCTACAAAGTAATTTTAAGCACAACAGCAAGAGGAGGAGACCTGTGAAGTGGGCCTTCCCAATCTATGTATGCCCACTTTGGTTCCAGCAATTCAGCTGCAACTCTCTGACAAGAATGTTTGAATCTATCCAAACTGAAATAAATTCAGTCACTCTTTCTGGGACAACTGGTCTTTCTCTGTCCTTTCTTTTATGAGTGCGTCCTGCCTAACTTCTCAGGCCAGGATTCTGCTCAGAGATGGCTGTCAATAATAACATGTGAATGACATTATCTAATATTTACATGTACCAAGATGTCTAAGGTGCTTTGCCTGCATTCTTATACTTAATCCTCACAGGAATCCTATGAGACTATGCTGTTACCATCATCACCACCACTGTCATCCTGTGATCACACAGAGCAATTCAGTATCTTAAGTGAAATAAGAAAAGTCAGGTTTATTATTTGTGTCTCTAGTAAAATATTGACAAGGGAAGAAACTGAAACATTATGAGACTTTGTGAGTGTTGTAGGTGGACTTCAACCCTCCTTGGTACTTCCCTCTCCTGCCCTCATTTCCATTGTCATATTTAGAAGGCAGGAAAGGGTCTGGGGTTGTTAGACCTCAGGACCTCAACTCTCTGACATCTCTGGCAAAATCCTGTCTTCAGATGTTTGGATAGATACCCTTTTGTCTCTAACTTTTTTTTCACTTGTCTTATGGTGGCGTGTCCCTTTTCTCTTTGTTCCTGAATTCTGATGATTCATCTGTAACTTTTTCTCCTCACCTGGTATTCTGCCTAACAGGTCTGGACTCTGAATCTGAAAGCACAGAAAAGTTTTCTAATTTGTGACTTCTGAGGTGTCAGAGTATGAATTGTTACTGCAAACAGGTACAAAGGAAGGGAAGGAAAAGGAAAGGAAGATTTTTGTTTATTCTAGACTCCATGTCTATAAGTCTGCAAGCGATTCTGCTTAGAGGTGCAATCATACACTGTTACATATGCACATACACATGTATATACATGCATACCTATATACATCCATACATTACAAATACGTGTATATTTGTGGGTTTTTTTGTTTTGTTTTGTTTTTTTTTGAGACTAGGTCTCGCTATTTTTTGCCCGTGGAACTGCAGGTTCTCGTTCCCCGGGGGGCCACAGACTCAAGCAATCCCCAGCCCCAGCTTCCCAGGTACCTGGGATTACAGGCGTGTGCCACCATGCCCAGCTATTTTTTTTGGAACTAGGTCTCACTACAGGGCCCAGACGGGACTCAAACCATGATTCCTAGCCCCGGTCACTTCATAGGCTGAGGCTTATAGGCACGAGCCACCGTGCCCAGCTATATTTGTGTTTTTTATAAAAAAAATTTTTATAGGAATGAGGTGTTGCCTAAGGTAATTGAGCAAAAGTCCATGCTTCCTTCATTTTCCATATTTTACATTGTTGAGATTATGCTTATAAAAATCATTTTACTTTTTCTTCTCTCACTTTGTCTTAAAAAAGAAATACCTGCCCATGGTTTTAAAAAAGCCAAACTCAAACAATGCAAAAGCACATGCTAATTAGAAATATACTTTTTGGGGATGTAATTATCTTAAAAACATTTATAAGCCCCAGATTTGGATGTGATAAAAAAGACTTTATGACAGCTATTGAGGACTGATTACTTATCTTTTTTATGAGAAAAAGATTTTTTTGTTAAAAAAGTAGCTTTAAATGTAGAATTATTCATTTCCCAAAGACAAAGTATAATATTAAATGTATTTTTTTATTTCTAATTCTTCTAGATGTGTTATGTCCAATAGGTCACTCCTGCTTCTCCCCCTGAGAAGTGACTGCTTTGGACTCCTTAGTGAGAACATGAAATAGAAAGCTGGGTGTGGTGGCATAGGCCTGTAATCCCAGTTTGGGGAGGCTGAGGCCACAGATCACTTCAGTCTGTGGGCTCCGGACCAACCCGGGCAACATAGTGAGATCTAGTCTTTGAAAAAAATAACAAGAAACAAAACAAAACAAAAAGAGATGGAGTTAGGGCACTGGCAAAAGAAATGCTTTGAATAATCATAGAAATCAAGTAGGAGAGGAGCAGCTGAGCAAAGCACTTCACAGCTTAACTGTATCCATGGCAACAAAATACTTGTAGGACTGATCACCCCATGTTCATGTCTCTGTAGAGTAAAGGAAAGGTTCCACCGTTCAAGCCCTTTTATACTCTAACTTCCCCACTGAGTCCTGCAGTTAGACTGGGTCACTCACACTGATTTTAAAATAAGAGAGTTAACCCCTAAAAATAAGAGCTAATCCTATACTTTATAAACTTTGCTATATTCCATACATGCACAGTGTACAAGTTTCATAACTAGCACACACCATCTGACTTAAAAGATCATGGCCAATATTATTGAGCATTTACTGTGAGCTAGGCGTTGTTCGGCACGCAGAGAACAAAGCAGACAAAAGTCCTGCTCTCAACAATCATGTATTCTAGTGGAAGGTAAAGTCTGTGTATACTCCCTAAATAAAAGAAGATATTCTATACTTTAAAAGAATTTGTTGTTCATCTGAAACTCAAGCTTAAAAGGTGTCTCTGTTTTTATTTCTAAATCTGACAACACTATCAGGGAGATTGCATCTTCCTTCTTACCACCCACCCTATCCATGTCAGTCATTCGTCATCATATTATCTTGCACTAGATCCTCCATCCTACTCTGTTGACAGGTAGTTTTATTTTAATTAATTTAAAATATTTTATTGTGTTATTACAAAGAGTACCCTAATGTCATTATTAGCAAAATGACATATGGGTATCCTAAATTGCTCAAGACTCTTATGGCTAACTAGGAAGCATTTGGGGGCCACAGATCAAGAAAACTGTTTGATTTCTGTGGAACTTAGGAATGGGAACTGTCTCCTTTTCCCCAAGTTTCTGAATCATGTTGTAAATTGGTACACTGATTGATACCTCTCTAAACACTAATTAATGTTGTGAAACTTTAATTAGAGCTTAGACTCTCTTCAGAAGTCAAATAACAAGTGACTTATTTGTCAGATGAAGATAGTAATACCTGTATTACCTTCTTCACAGGATTGTGATGAAGGAAAATAAAACAATACCTGTAAAAAACACTTTTTAAAATATAAAATGCTGGTAAGATGACGGGGGAAGTCACTGTCCTTCCTCTGTCCTCTCAGTCATGAACTCCTGCCCTAGTGACAGAGCCTGTCAGATGAGGTAGCATTGGGGCAAAAATTGTACTAGTGTCCTGCACCCAAGTAGTCAAATGAAATAAAGATATATATCATATATATTCCCCAGACATACATGTATTTATTTATTTTAAGTGTTTATTGAGCTATATTTAAAATGTGGTAAGAAAACAGATGGGGCCAAGGCACGGTGGCACACGCCTTTAATCCCAGCCTAGGACGGGAGGCCGAGACTAGGAATCTCTTGAGTTCACGGGTTCAAGACCCACCTGGGGCAACATACTGAGACCTAGTCTCAAAAAATAGTGGGGTGAGGTGGCGTGCATCTGTAATCCCAGCTATCTGGGAGGCTGAGACTGGGGATCACTTGAGTTTGTGGTACCCGGGGCAACGTGAGTCTGCAGGTCCCCGGGCAAAATAGCAAGACCTAGTCTCCAAAAAAAAAAAAAAAAAAAAAAGATGGGAAGAATTCCTTGAAATTCCACAGTAGATATTAGTTTTAATAGTACTTTGTAGACACACAAAAACAATTCAATAAATGTTCATTTATTTTGATATTCAACTCCTAACACTAATATTCTTAGTATTTTCCCAAATCTTCCCAGAAAATAGTTTTGAAATTAGGATTTTCAGTGACCATATAGTATTCCTTAGAATGTTTCTTTTGATTTTCTCTTTCCTTTTTGTTTGTTCATTTGAACTACTTCCAGATTTTCCCCCTGGTAGATAATGATGCACAGAACAAAGTCTTGCCTCATCATTTTTCTCAGTCTGTTGTTTATTTCCTGAGAATGGCTTCATAGAAATGAGACAATTGGGTTAAAGGGTACAACTGTTTTTATGACTCTTGGTAACTGTTGTGAGGCTCGCATCTTGTTACCTTGACCAGTTATTTGACTCCAGGTTTTGTCTCCATGTAGATCTTAAATGAGGTACAAAGGCCGCTGATAAGACCTGGTCACTCAGACAAAGCAAGAGCAGAGCAGGCAGATCGCTTCAGTACAGTGCAGCCCACCCTTGAGTTGTGTAAATATTTTTTCTGGGTAGAAGCATTTCTCAGACAGAACTCTGAGCCCACTGCAGGGAACCTGACAGGAATTGCTTGCTGTTTGTCAAGTATAAGACCAGTTTACACTGATTGTTCTGGCTGGAACCATCCTGGTGTTTTCTGAAGCCATCTGAGGCGGAAGTGGTGTGTTCGTGGTGGTGAGTTTTAGCAGCTATACTCCAAAGATAGAGGAGGAACTGCTTAGAACTGAGGCTGCTATAATCTGGGGACTGTCCATGACCTTGCATCATGTCCTGATTGAATGTCCAAAAGGATTAAATGTGTATTCTTATTTGTGTTTGCATTCTCTCACAAGTGGTGTGTTCACTGGTGTATCAAAAGAGCTGAGAGAATAAAGCATTTTTATTTTGGCCTAACATAAAAACGCAGGTAAGAACTGGGGAGGGGGTGGTCTTGTCTATTTCACTTGTCCAACCTCCCTTCCATACTTTAGATGACAAAACATAGCTTACCAGCTCAGTTAGTTAATGGCTAAGCCAGAAGTTGAATATGGAGTCCTTTTCCAGGGCATTCTGTTGACATTAAAATCAATTGTGGTATCTATGAAGTTATGATTAAATAAATCAAGGGGGGAGTATATAGTTCAGAAAAACATAAACCCAGAAGTAGAATGGTTAATAAAATGTCCTCCCTGGTGAGGATTGTTATTTTTTTATTAGTATAAATTATTTCATAAAGACAATTTAATGAGCATACTCTAATACTTTGTATGAATTTAGCACACCATGCAGTTTCATCCTATTGTCAGATGTGCTTAATAATTTAATTAATTAGAGTATTATTGTCTTGCAACTTTAAATGAAACTAAGTTTATTGAAAGCTTATTCACATTAAGATTTAAATGAAATGATTTATTTTCTTAAAATGCACTGTTTGAGAAGACGGTTACTTTCTATGTAAAAAGTACTTGCATTTTAATTTCATAACTGTTAAAATACTGAGACCACCTACACCTGAGTTTTGGATCTTGTCTTGTTTTCTTAGGATCCTAGTAGTCATCCAGCTTCTGAAGAGGTTTTAAACAGTCCCTCCCTCGGCAGGACTTGCCAGTTTTACAAACTCCAGGCTTGGTTTTAACCTGTAGTCACCTTCCCCTCTAAGCTTTCTTGTTTGAAACCTTGAGCAAGTCATAATGGGTTAAGCATCAGATTTCTGACAGGCCATTAAGCCCTCTAGCTAAGCTAAGGAGAGATGACTTATCTGCCAGCAAGTGTCAGCCCTGTCAGGTGGAGGAAGGGTGGAACTGGACTGGTTACTGAGCGAAGGTACTTTTTGCTTGGCGATTTCTGCTCAGATGCTCTGTGGGTACCAACAAGAAAGAAAAAACACAAAACTAAAAACCCATCAGGGAGATTCACTATGTTAAAAACGTGAGCTCTTGCTACTGTTCTGAGACTGCATAGCTTGAAGCAAAGGATTAAAACACCCCTTCCTAGAAGATTTGAATAGTCTGCTCCCCACCCACCCGAAGACTGCCCAGTGTGAGTACTGTATTTATTTCTGATTATGTCCTTCTCCTCTTTCCTGAAGGACTCGAGTGGGCTAGCTGAGTCTACCAAAAGTATGGCTCATTAGTTCCTTTCCCAGGGTTTGCCTTCTTCCTGTGTACTGGATAATTCCCGTTCATCTCTTTTGTGCATTTCTGAGAAAGGTTTGTATGAGTTTGAAGGAAAAGGAATGACTAAAGCTCACAGCTTTCTGCTTTTTGGTTCTTTTCTATAAAGGAATGATTTAATCTGGCTTAAAAATTATTAGCATACTCTTGAAATTCATACACGTATTCTTGCTCTTTCTGGCAGGTTATTTAAAATTACGTAGAGTATATTTTTCTCATAAAGATCTCAAAGAAGACACAAGAAAAAGAATCATGTTTAATAATATTCTCTCAAGCAGTCGTAGAAATTCTAAGTGGAAAAACACTTTTAAATGATGGTTTTCTTTTCCCTGTCTTGCTTCTCTGTTGAATATTTTTGGAATGAGCTGTAACTGATTTACTTATTCCATATGCTTTAGGGAAAGTAGGCTCATGTTTTAGAGACTGACTCTAGTTCTGCTTTTGGGTTACAATTCATTGTGAAACCTGAAAATGAGAAGTTTAGAAATAAGCAGCACTTTGTATGTGTGGAATTTGTGACCTCAGGTACTTCTGTATGCACTTAACTTTAAAATATGTGTCAACTAATTTAAGGACCTTTTTATAGTGACCCAGATTTCTAATCCTAAAAATTCTTTACTGAAAATTGAGATTAAATAAAATTCAATAATATTCAGAAAGTTTTTCTAACCAACTAGCAAGCAGAATTAGTGGCATAATATAGAATAGGAAAAAAGGACATTTGTAGGGGACATGGACTGGTTCTTATCCTGAAAGTAAATCTTTGTCCTCTTATGCCACATTGTTTTTGTCAAGCCAGAGTTGAGTGCTACAGAACGTTTTTCCTGTCAGGTTTGAGTGATACAGAATGTTTTTCCTGTAGGAGGTTGTGGACTTAGTTGCAATTTTGCAGTATAAATCTGTATTTAAAAGAGGTGATACTGGAGTAACAGTTTATGGAAACAATTTGTTACTAATAATCACAAATACTAAGTTTACTTAGATCCATTTTCATGATTGTATTCAATTGGAAAAGTTTTCTCTCCAAGGTATTTATCTTTTGGACATGTCTCTGTTAGGTAGAATCAAGAGATAATCACATGATTTTGACAAAATATTTGGCCTGGTTGATAAATCCCATCAGCTTTGCAAAAGTTTTTGTGAAAACATTGATCTAGCTTGTCACACCAAATTTTCCCATCCCTGCCCACATTTCTGAATGTCTTTTCCTTTTGCATCAGCTGTCAGACCAAAGCATTTTAAGTCGTTCTGTACAGTAAGTATGTCCAAGATTGCTTGGAAGAAAAGGAGAGGTTATTCCTAGACTGAAAAATTAAAAAAAAAGGGGGGGGGATGGGGATGGGGGGAACATGATATTTCTAATAATTCATAAGTTCAGTTACTTAATATCTTTAAAACCATAACCATGTATACTAATCTTTCAACCGAAAAAAATTCACATATATATGCAAATTTAAAAATTAAATTAAAAAAAAGAAAAAAGTTCACTCTTCCTCTACCTTCAGTATTCCCCCCCCCCATTACGTTCCTAACCCACCAAGACACAGCTATTTTATTTCCTTTTCCCTAGCAGTTTAAATTGATTGACTGGTGTGCTTTATACAAATCAGCAACACACCATGGAAACGTTCTTTGAGGTAGCCTGTTTGGCATGTTCTCCTCTAATTCTGAAGACAAAGACTGATTTGTCTTCCCATGACCTCAGAGAAGAGGCAGAAGTACCTGCCAGCTGAATGCAGCATCTGCCTCAACCAGGGCTCCACCCCTTCAAGTGGTGAGTCAACCTGATGATATACTGATTTTGTAGCACACCAGGGTGGAGACCTGGACATCTGTAGGCTTGTAAGGGAGGAGGGGATGGTTTGCATGTCAAACCATTCCAACAATGCAGCTACAGGAAAAAATTGCAAAACACTGAAACCCAGTGCCACCAGCTTTTTCCATTAGCACCACTACCTAGCTTCCACATCTGCTGTAGGGACAGCAGTTTGGCAATGAGAGGAGAAACACATCACAACCTGAGTTCTGTGGTCAACCTGTCAACCTGTCTGGTAAGGAGTTCCAGCAGGCCCTGACTCAATATAGCAGCCTCACTCTCATGCATCACACACATCCAAGAGTTGTGGAATCTCTGAAGAGGATGCTTTGACATTTTGGGAGCACTGGAAAGCAACAGCTGAAGTTCACACCATATCAAGATACTGGTTTTAAATGAAGAAAGCTGAGACAGAACATCTTAAAGAAAGGTAAAAGGGTTTTAGAGCTAAGGACCTGTGCTTTGGTGTTCTGTTGTCTGGACATTTTGATGATGAAAAAGTAGACTTTCCAAATAGTGGTGAATTTGAATTGCCATGCAGTTTTAGAAATGGAAAGGAATGATTAAAAAAAGAGAGAGAGAAACTCAGTAGAGTTGTGAATAGAACTCACAGTTCGGTGAGTTCATTCATTCACTTGCTCATATTTTAATGACTGCACAAAAATGTATTTGATTGAAGTACAGTCATTTCCCTTCTTTGTGTAATGGACCAACCTCTGATCCTATGAAAGTTACTCTTTCTTTGTGGTTTTGTTTTGTTAAGGACGACTGACAAGATTAAGGATCATGATTTTTTTTTTCTGTTATCTCCAGGTGTTTTAGCTTTCAGTAAAATTTAATCTCTAATTGTTCTAATTGTTCCTTTCTCTGAACTCTAAACCTTTGTTTTAGACCTTATTTAGACAGAAATCATGGTCTGCATCTATTTCTTCTGCTTCAATGCATGCAGTAACTCAAGAGTTTGAATCCAAACTCTTCGGATCCTGCTGCACTGTTCCAACTGCTGCTCCCCAGTTTCTTCCTATCTAGCTTGCCTTTGATAATGTCGCTGACAGCATTGTTCTTGCTCTTGGATATCTTTTCCATGGCTTTTAGCCCTTCTTATCCTTCAGCTCCTCCTTCCTTTTCACCTCTTCCCACAAGGGCACTCAACTACTCCCGGTGGGAATGTCCCCTTCCTCTTCTTTATTCCTAGAGTGCTTTGTAGTCTATTAAATGGTTGCAATCACTTGCTTTTAATTAAGAGTTATGGTTGAGTGCCATACTAAGCTTTAAGTTTTGAGGCCTCCGAGGTAAATTTCATGTCACCTTTGTGTGCCCATCGTAGTTGCCTAGTACTTAGGGTGGGATGAGCAGGTTTGATGTTCAGCCAACAGATACTTATAGCAGCACACCTGCTTTCTGCTGCAGAATGCTGGCCGTAGAGTCCACAGCAAAAACATAGTGCCTGCTTCAGGATTTGTGAGATTGAATTAACCCCACCAGGTGTCAGTCTTATTTTGTCATAGCCTTTGCAATTTTCTTCACCATATATTTTTCCCTGAATGAACAGGTAGCCTTCACTTTGTAATATTCCCTCACTTGCTGTCTCCCTCCTCTTATCTCACAGCTAAGTGGAAGTTGTAGTCCCTGCTTTATCTCATTCTGTACTCCAAGGTAGGCTGTAAATGGTGCTTTCTGTTGAATGCTTTGAGTTTCAGGGAGAGGTGCGCAGGTGTAACGTGGCTCTCCAAGAGAGGATTATTCTGTGAAGCCATGGAAAAGTCTTTGAAGCACTCCTGATCTTGTTTTTTGTTGTTGTTCCTTTCACTCTTCCAAGCAGAGCAGGTGGTGCTCCAAATCAGTTCCTTTTGCCACAGGCTTATTATCTAGTTAGGTTTGGTAGGCAAGTCAGAACTGTGGATGAAATCAGAGTGAGTGACCTTTAAGGTAAGGATATGACCGGTTGGTCTACCTTCCTTCCCTCCCCTGGTTTTTAAAAGAAGGTCTCGACAGACCTGTTACCCCATTTAGATGGAAGTAAGTAAACTGTCCATATTATCTCCATCCTTTATAGTTTTTGTGGTTATCTACAATTTTGATTTATTATTCAGTGGTATGCCCCCACTCTTCTTGTCTTTAACCTTTATTTTGAAATGTTTATTTAAATTTTGACTGAAAATATATTGTGAGACAACCTCTTGCTTAATTTGATGGAAGTAATAATCATGGGCCAGACCGCAAAGAAAGCTTAATATGTAGAAACTCAGCATGACTCCAGTTTTAAGCCTTTAAATGAGTTTAGGGAGATGCACTTTGTTGAGAACACAGATAGTGAAGATGGGATTCATTTTTTGTCTTAGAAGAAAGGCCCATTAGCTGTAGCATCCTTAGCATACAAAGAATCTCACACCTCCACTGGGGCACACATTCCTAGTGTTGACTATGGCCTCGCCTGGGAAACTCTCCCCTCACATTAACTCTTAGGAGATTTGTCTAATCCAGGCAGGTAAAGGAGACCTCCTCTTCTAATACCCAACAATGAACACAACTAACAGGATGAGAAAGGGCTTGGGAGTCCTTGCTGGACCTGTCCTTTTAATTCTAATCAAATTCTGTCAGCCCCCTCAGCTACTTGGGAGGTGGATGGAGATGGGACTTTCTGATGAGCAGAGGGAAAACTGCCCACTTTCTCTCACTGCTATCTTCTCAAGACACCCAACTTTTGGTGACACACAAGTCTGATAGAAGAGGGTAGGTAAAGAAGCATAAAGTGTTTGGATTCTTTAGAGTGGTGGGGAAATCTCAAGTATAGCAGAAAAAACTCTCCAAGTGAGTAATGGAATTTCCTGCTTTCTGTGTATCTCTCCTTGAGGGAAATGGTGGTCCTCATCTGTTAGATTTGGTTGTTTTATATTTTAGATGAAATATCTAGCACTAAAAGAGTTAGAATTCAACATGAGTGATCCAGTTATTTTGCAGCAGTCAAAAAATGTGTTTTTGATTTTCTTATACAAAGAATCTTGACATTTAAAATAGGAAGGAAAATGTTTGTCACCTGGAAATAAAAAAGGGAAGGGATGGAGACAAAAAGAATGAAAACCAGGAAACCCTTGCTGAGTGTCAGGTGATCATCTGGGAGTTTGTTCTGTTTGAGCAACCCAGTGTTTTGAATTAATGACCAAGATCTTAAAAATTATGTAATTTCAAATAAAAAGACCAATTTCTTCAATTTCTCTTGAAAAATCAAGAGATCTAAATCACTGGCTATTAGGATATACACCACAGTCAACTGGAAACCAAATTCTTCCCCAAATTCTTTCAGTTACTAACCTGAACCTTGAAGGTATTTGACCTTGTGATCTGAACCCTGATGTACTTGAATTGCTTAAGGCCCAATTTGGCCATAAATTTCCAAGGAGCCAAAAGGAAGAACAACTTTTGAGTTACAGGTTTTGCAGCCCATTCTGTGCTCCAAGGTAGGCTTGAATACAGCTTGGATACAGTAGCCTTGTATCACCTAAGGAGCATCTAAAACTGCTGGTGCCTCTGGCCCCATCCCCGGGGATTCTGATTCACTAAGGTGGGGGAAGGAGGGGCCACAACACAGGATTGAGAACTTGTGGCATGAGGGTATCTGCTCTGTTCTAGGAGGTGCCAGCCTGGCAGCTTTGCCTTAAATGACAATGGTAATAAGTGCTGTCACTTCTCTGGGCCCAGAGTCCTGCCTGGCTATTAATGAGGGTGTGGGCTCTGGATTCTTGGCATTACATAAATCTGTGACAAGCAAGCATTGAAAGAACCAGGTTTCAGATATGCTTGGTCACAGTCTTAAAGTTCTAAAGCCTGTGGTGGGACAAGACTGTAGCGCATTTTCAGCTAGCTCTTTTCCCTTTGCCACTTTTGCTGGTACTTCCCACCTACTAGAGGAAAAGCCTTGACAACATCTTCATGCACCCTATCTTTTTTCACCACTTGCTTTGTACACAAATGAAAACAGAGTAAAGGGAGATAGGTATATCTGCCTATAGTGGAAAAGTCTGTGACTAATGGTTTCCAGGCAAAAGGAGCTCCTATTTTCATTTCCCTTCCCAGCACCTGTCATCCTCCATTAAAGACTAGACTTTTATTTGCATATAGTAACTTTTTCTGCTAAACCTCTCTTTTATAGATGCACACATAGAAAATAATTTACCTTTGTTGCTTTTTAGAATTAAATATATGTGTGTATATATATATATATATATATATAACAGGAACAGTATTTATAAAATGAAAATTTAGCAGAATTTTTTGCAGGATTAAGAGACATTATATTCAGATATTTCCCTAGGTATATATTTCCCTAGTTTAATTTTTAAAAACATCATTTGATATTAATACTTAATTTGTATTATGGTAATGTATCTAAATAATACTAGAATTTTCTCAAAAAATACAGAGAAAAATTTATCTGTTAAAAGAAAGTGATAAAGTAAGTTCAAGGGAATTCTTTAGAATGATGGACATTTTCTAAAACTAGATTAAGATGATAGATGTGCAAGTGTTTTCTAAAGCTTAACACACTACATTTTAAATTAGTGAATTTTTTGGTATGTAACTATCTCAACAGTTTTATTTTTTTTAAGCCAGATGGAAAAATATACACACAAATCTCTTGTCTAATGCAGATATTTTTGGTTAAAGCGGTTTGGATTTTTTTTTTTTAATCTCATTTCAAAATATCTGGCACTGAAGCTTATCCTTAGTTTATTTTTGAATCAGACAGTGAATCCCACAGCCTTCAAAAGTTTTTTGAAAAGTAGCTTCATGGAGTACAATGGCTATGCCCAAAGTAGTCACTTCTAAAGAATCTAGCCATTAGGGGTCTATTTGGGATGAAGTCATATGAGTGAGATCGGGTGTGTAGAGGTCTTGAGAAGACCCAGTCAAACTAGGCTCTCTCTTCACACAGCTGTCCCTGGTGTTGACTTGTACAAAGCAGGCCATTTAGAGTCACCTCTAATCTTTGTTAATCTCAGGTTTATTGTTTAGAACTGGCTATGCTTGTTTGCCCTGCAAGTAGTTGGTAAATCTTGTTCCACTAGAGCCACCTTTATGGGCACTGGAAGACTGGTTTAAAAGAACTTCAAAAAAAATTTTTTTGAGGTGATAAATTTAACCATTAGAGGGACATACCATTCTTAATATCTTTTTAAAACAGAAATAAAAGGTTAATTATAGATGTTATCTCCTAAAAACAAAATGTACTTGTTTGGAAGTAATTCTGGATAGTTGAGGGTCATGTGACCAGTTTGGATAAAATGCTAAGAATAAGAGTGAGAGAAAAAATAGACTTGGGTCTGTGGTTTACAAATGAAAGTGTTTTTAGTCTTCAGATTACATGTCCCATCAAATAAGAATAAACTCAGAAAGGAACCATTCACTTCTAGCCCAGCTTGGGTTCATCACAAAACTCGGTCATTTCCGTCATCAACTGGCTGCTGCACTGTAGCTCAAATTATAACCAGAGCCTGTCTCAGCACCAGGGAGAGTGTGGAGGAGGGAATAAGTCAGCAGGAAGAATAGGAAGACATTTGCTGTCCTTTTAAGTTGTTACTGGAACTAGCCCATTTATACTTGTATTTCTGTACTAGCATTTCATGTCTTGGTAAAAAAAATAAGGATAATTTGTTGGAAAAATTAGAAGGCACTGGGAGAGCTATGTCTCTTCCCTTCTTTTTTTAAGATCTTTGCTAGCAATTTTGTTTCTTCCATGGTAGTTTTTTGCTGTCTCACTGACACAGAGTGCCAGAATTAAACCCATGGTCAGCAGGCTGCTAGCTGGTCAGGAAATTCCAAGTGGGTATAAATAAATTCTCTACAGCAACTCCTGGGCTCTTTGCCTGCTTATGTGGGCAATCCCTCCAACATGCCTTTGACTTAGCTTCCTGCTTGCTTGAAAAATCAGTTATTTTGTTTCTGGGTGGGTAAGAAAAGTAAAAATAATAATAATAATAGAGGAGAACATGATGTTTGGGTGGGGGCTGGTGGAAAGTAAACGCAAAAATCTGTGTTATGAAAAATACTTTCTTTTATTACTAGCTGGAAAATATAACAACACTGGATTGTCAGTTCAGTGAAAATTCAACTTGAGCGTTGAGTTTTAATATAAAGATGTCGGAGGGAGGGGAAAAATAAAGATGTCATTGTAGGTATAAAAGGTTTATGACCACGCTAACATTTGAGATTTTAAGTGTATGGTTTCCTTTCAATCCCATAGTTTCCTTTTTTTTTTTTTTCTAAATCCATTTTGGATCTTTTTTTCTGCTCTGTTTTTCGGATAGGGAACTACTCAGCATATCTTAAAGCTGGTTTCTTTTTCTTATGTAAACATCATAAAACAAAATAAGGGCTGAAATTCATAAAATTGTTTAAGTCCCTCCCCCTTCATTACCACCAAAAAAAATCTACTGTGTTGGTAGAAAAACTCTTTCTGTCCTAAAGTCCTAGCTTGTTCTACTTTGCTTTTCACAGAATTATCCTTTGAGCTAACACATTTTTCTGTTTACTGTTAGCCGTATTTTCATAAAGAAAGTCTGAAAACAGTATTTTGTTCCAAAGCGAGTTCTCTTCCATGCATGCAAACTCGGGCAGCGTTTCAGCACTCATTTCCTCCAATAGACAGCAGACATTGGAGAGCAGTGCTGCCAAGGTTAGTGGAGAGTGAGTGGTGACGTGCCCTTGTGCATCTTGGCTATTAGACAGATTTGCGGTGAAGAGTCACTGCAGCTGGTACTAAAGAGTGGCAAAGGGGAGGCCCACTGTGTAAACCTCAGGGACTTCTAATTTGCCACTTGCCTTCTTAATGCAATGTGCCCATCATTAAGATACAGCCCATTCCATTTCAGGAACAATAGCCCTTTTCACTTTCTACACCACAGCTTCTAGACTGTGAAGTCATGCCCAGAGTTAAACTGATGACACAGCAGAGGGCAGCTGCTTTTGGGGATTGTCAGGATGTGCTGGTGGTTATGATGCAACTAGAAAGGTGCTGCTGAATGAAACGTGGAGAGAGTGAGGCCACAGGGTCTTTGTCTGTGCTCATATGGTCTGACAGCTGCAACAGTTCTCTTCTTCCTTCCTTTGATGCCATGGCATATATGCTTGTGGGCATAAACTCTGAGTCATGGTCTGGAAGCAATCTTTGAAAATCATTGAATCCCACCAACCATCTCATTTTATCTATTCAGACTTTGTTGCTGTTCTGTGTGTTCCCAGACCTCTGTTGTTCATTGCTTGTCCATGAGCTATGAAATATTTTTATAGCTCCTGCTCTTGTTTCATGAAAAGAAAATTATACTGTCCCCCAATTTTGGCCAGTCATTCCAGATGACTGCACAGAGATGCAGTCAGTAGTTCTACAGTACAGGCCTCTCACTGGTGCCCTCTACTCCCACAATTTCAGCAGAGGTAGAAGAATTTGGTTGTTGAGAAAAAATCAGTGCATGTCTTGGTCTTCCTATTGTGAGAGGAACTGTTAACTTGGCCATGACATGCTTTAAAGGACAGCCTGGGGAGTATGTGTCTACTTTTGTTTTTGTTTTATTTCCCCTCCTTCTTGTGCATAATTGATGCTGAATTAGGGGCTCCCTCAATTTCTAACTGGCGCCCATGCTTTACACTCCCTGAGCCCCAGTGTGTGCACACATACCCATGCTCATCTTCCACATCTAGCCAGCCTCTCCCTCAGCCACTCTAGGAAACAGAAACCAATTTAGACATACCTCAAGAT
>PVHY01021627.1:0-23563 GCA_004024945.1 Uropsilus gracilis
GGGATTGGGGCTGCCACACCCTCAAAAGGGTATGGGCCAATGGGGGGGGGGGTTGGGGATAGGGGTTAGGAGAAGGGAGGCCATTATCACCTCTCTGGCTTGTTCCAGATCCAGTCTCCTCACCAGGAACAACAAAATCACTACTAATTCAGCGGTAGATACACATGAAGACAGAGGTGAGGAGAAAGAACTAAGGCCCAGGACAAACATGTCAGATCCAGGGGACACAAAGCTGTGAGACCAATTATGGTGACAAATTGTCTTAGAAATATACCCATGAGACTCGCACAGATGGGAATGGAATTTCCAGTTCAGAGATGCCATCAGTGCAATGGCATCTCTCCCATTTCACAGGGAGAGGAAAACCACAGAGATGGGACAGTGGCCCCACCATAGAGCCTGGCCAACCATCTGCCAGTGCCTGTCCTGGTCAAGAACTTTATATGTGGACATCGGCTGAGAAAAACACTCCCAATACCAGAGACTGAACTATAAAGCAAAGAAGCAGCCAAATATGACAGAAACTGGGTCAGATAAGACAGCCAGTAAAAAGGGAGAGGCACTGAAATGATACAAACATGCATGAACTGGCTACATGTAACAAAGATACATCTGGAAAACTAAGTATAGGTCACTGTGTCCAAGGAAAACACCTCTACACCTGGCAAATGGACGCTGATCCAGGAAAGAAAAGGAATAATCCAATGGACTAAAAATTGACTAATAACTGGCAGTAAAAAAAAATGATGAATGGAGTGATGGGGGGGGTGGGACAGGGGGAAAGGAAGGGGAAAAGGAAGGGGGAAGGAACACCCAAAGGGTAAGAAAAAAAGAAATGTAAACAAATCTTTATATAATTTTTGAAAAATGAGCCTGATCACCTACTAACACCAAAAAAAAAAAAAAAAACAAACAAACCCAAATGAATGAAAGTTTTAGATATAAGAACTGCAGCAATAAAATATACAGAAGAAAACATTGATGATACATTCCATCATATCAACAACAAAGATATTTATGACCATTCTACCCTGAAGGCAAGGGAATTCAAAATAAACAATTGGGATTACCTCAAGTTAAAAAGCTTCCAGACACTGAAATAAATTAAATAGACACATTACTGAACAGAAGAAAATATTTGCACAAAGTATTAATATCTATGATATATATATAAAAAAAAACAATTCAATGATAAAATAACAAGTAACCCAGTTAACAAATGGGCAGCAGCTACAAACAGACAATCTGTTATTGAGGCTATTAATGCACATGATCAGTTTTTGTAAATACTGCAAGTTTTTTAAAGAAACATTTTAATTATTTTACTGTTGGATGCAAACTTTTATAAATGTTCATTAGTCCAAGTGTAAAAATTTGAAAGTTCTTGTTTCCTATATTCTTGCTGGTTTTTTTTTTGAGACTAGTTCTTGCTATTTTTGCCTGTGGAACCACAGGCTCTTGTTGCCCGGGGTACCACAGACTCAAGCAATCCCCCAGCCTCAGCTTCCCAGGTAGCTGGGATGACAGGCACGCGCCACCACGCCCAGCTATTTTTTTGGAACTAGGTCTCGCTACAGACCCCAGGTGGGACTCGAACTGTGATCCCTAGCCCCAGCCGCTTCATAGGCTGAAGCTTACAGGCACGAGCCACCGTGCCCGGCCTTGCTGTTTTTTGTATGCTTGCTAAAACAATCAAATAAAGTATACTGACATCTGTTAGAAGTCACGTGTGGGAAAGAAGAAATGAGATGGAAGAGATTGATAGCAATCTATGAGGCTAGCCCACTGAATGGGGACCCTGGGAAGCATGTCCAGGTCCAACTTTAATGAAGTTATGAAACCCCTTATATACCCTGGCAGAGAAATGGTCACAATGAGCTCATGAGGAAGTAGTAACCTGATTCTCAATGGTGCTTGACATACAGCAAGGGTATGGGTGATAACAGGAGAATTTATGTGCAGGGTAACTGTCATTACTAATAGGCCATATGTCTCTTGGGACATTCCAAAGAGGTTAGGAAGCTGAGTTACAGGTGAGAAACGTGCTGTTGTCCACCCTCTAGTGTGCCAGAGGGAGCTAGATAGATAAGATTTTCCTTTTATCTAAAGCTCACCTCTCAACATGCATACCACATTCCACAGACATCACTCACTTTAATGTTGAATTTATCAATTTCTTCTATAGTTGTATCACATTTTGCTCATATAAGGATATGTTATTAGGTAATATATACATATATATCTATTTTTTATCAATTAATTTCCTTTCCTTTTGTGACATGGTTATCTTTTTCTATATGCCAGATATTTTCTATGTGAAAGTATATATGATAATGAAATTGGGTGCAAAAAGGGCAGAAGACTTCAGCCAACAAACCGCATTTAAAATGCAGCTTCTGCCATCTAGGTTCCCTCAGGTTCATACCACCTGCGAGTAGCAGTTATCAGTCAAATGCAGTTTAACAAAGGATTTATCTAGAAGGAAATTCAACAGGGAAAACAAAAAGTCCTTAAAGTCACAAGTGACCAGTTATCTTATCCTAGTCACCACTTAGTCTAAAAGTCCCAAACATATGCCCAAGATGGTACCTTTGCCCCTCTAAACCTGAGAGGTAGGCACTTTGCCAAGTTCAGTCTTTCTTCAGCATTTTGTCTTTACTTTTTCTCTCTCCAGTGTGCCGCCTTGCTCTGCTTATTCAAGCTTCTTCAATGAATGCTGATGCAAAAATCAGCTTTTCAAATCCCTGACTATCTCCAGGTACCAGGTCACTATGCCACCTTGCTGTGGTCCCACACTCTCCACACCTGCCACTCTTCTACTGGTCACCATGGCTCCATGCCATCACCAGCTCACTCTTCCAGGGGGCTTCTGTCCAGCTTGGCCACTCAGGTTACTCTTACCTACCTGCCATTCTCATGTCTTTCCTTTCCCCAAAAGTCTCTCTAGTCTCTGCTCCTTTCCTTTTTATTTCCTTTTTTCCCCTCTCTCTCTAAAAGTCAAAAGCTCCAAATTTCCCTCTATATACCCTCTAGGAGATACATTCTCTCTTCCCCACCAGGGATTTGCAACAAGTAAAAGTACCCTTATGCTGGTTAGGCCATCTTTTACCTCTGTGTTTTTCAGACACAGTTAATGGCATCAAAGCCTAAATTTTAATACTGCCCATATTGGGGTCTCGGCTTCAGTAATAATTTGGTACTTTCCTTCAAAGAGGGAATTCAGTTTTCCTCTTGAAATCAGGCTCAAAATGGCAGAAGCCTTCAACCAACAAGCCAAAAGAAAAAAAGTGGTACTTTTAAAATGTGACTTCTGCTGCACAGATTATTTTAGGTTCTTACCACCCAAATTTAGCAGTTGCCAGTTAAATGCTATTTGAACAGCAGGGTTTTATTTACAAGGAAAATTAACCAGGAAAACAAAAAGTCCTTAAAGCCACAAGTGACCAGTTATCTTACTCCAGTTACCATTTTTAGTCTCAAAGGTCCCAAAGACACATGTCCATGATGGTACCTCTTTGCCCCTCCAAATCTGAGAGATAGCACTCTGCAAAATCCAGTCTTTATCCAGTATCTTCTCTTTGCTTCTCTCTCCAGTGTTCCATGGTGCTCCGCTTCTCCAAGGCTCTACAAGCTTCTTCAACGAATGCTGATGCAAAAAATCAGCTTTCCAAATCCCTGGCTATCTCCAAGTACCAGCTTTCCATACCACTTTGCTGCAGAGCCACACTGGCTACTCTTCTTCTGGCCACTTTCCCACATGGCTTCTCACCACCACCACCTTACTCTTCTGGGAGACTTCTGCCCAGCCCAGTCACTTAGGGCTCCTCTTTACTGGCCTGCCTTTCTTCTGTCTCTCTCCTTCCCAAAGTCTCTGTCTTCCAGTCTCTCCTCCTTTCTTTTTATCTCCTTTTTTTTTCTTCCTCCCCTCCTGAAAACCAGAGGCTTCCAATTTCCCTCTACACATGCTCTTGGTGATTCATTTTCTCTTCCCCACCTGGGATTTGCAACAAAGTAAAAGAAGTCACCCTTATCAGGTTTAGACCTCTCTTGTTTTTCAAATACAGCTAATGGCGATGCCTAAATTCTACCAACACATAATACTGTCCATGTTGTGGTCATGGCTTCACTCTGAATTTTTAGTAATGATTCCAGTACCTAAGAAGGTGATTGCCTATAATATAAACAATGGGAAAATATAACCTCACCGCGAAAGATGTCTGGTTTCATAGAACTTCCCTATCTGTGATGTAGACTGTGAGTCAAGCCAGGAATCCAACAGTCTCTCACTTAGAAAAGTCCGTTTCTCTGCCATTGACCAAATCTACTGCTTTGAGTCTTTCTACTATTTTCCTACACTAGAATTATTTTAAGCAAAACAGAACAATTCCCTGTTTTCTAAATGTGTCCTCTGTTTTCCTGCCTTCATTCAAATGCTCTCTGGATGCCCATTAACACTAAGGTCACCTTTTCCCATGAAAATTACCTCAAGAATGAGATGAGAATGGCGGACTAAGAGAAAAGACCCACGTGGTTTGGCCAGGGGAAGCCCCCTGGAAGAGTGAGCTGGTGGTGGCAAGGAACCACATGGTAGATGGGAGAGTGTCTGACAGAGACAAAGCTGGTGTGAAGTCAAATACCAGAATGGCAGGCTGGGGGTAACCCGGTTGCTGAGGGCAGGCCTGGTGAATTTGGCCAGATGCTGCCAAAGGTGGGTCTGGTAAAGGAAATGCGTGGAGCTGCAGCAAGACCACATATTTCGAAAGCTGATTTGGGATCAGCAATTGTGGAAGAAATTTGAAGAGCCTTAGAGAAGTGAAACAGCGTAGAACACTGGAAAAGAAGTGAAGAAAAGACTCCAGAGAAAGACTGGAATTTTCAGAGTGCCTGCCTCAGTTTTGGAGGGGCAAAAGGGCACCGTCTTAGACATGTAGGTCTTTGAGACCTTTGGGAGTAAAAATGGTGACTGGGGTAAGATAACTTGCCACTTGTGGCATTAAGGACTTTTAGTTTTCCTGGTTAATTTTCCTTGTTAATAAAACCCTGTTGTTTAAACTGCTTTTGTCTGGCAACTGCTACCTGTGGATGATGCAGATCTGTGGCTTATTGGTTAAAGGCTTCTGCCCCTTTAACCCAATTTCACTTTCATTATAAGAAACTATATTTTCGGGCTGGGCCGGGCACGGTGGCTCGTGCTTGTAAGCTTCAGCCTATGAAGCGGCCGGGGCTAGGGATCGCGGTTTGAGTCCCACCTGGGCCCGTAGTGAGACCTAGTTCCAAAAAAATAGCTGGGCAAGGTGGCGCACGCCTGTAATCCCAGCTACCTGGGAAGCTGAGGCTGGGGATGGCTTGAGTCCGTGGTACCCCGGGCAACGAGAGCCTGCGGCTTCACAGGCAAAAATAGCGAGACCTAGTCTCAAAAAAAAACAAAAAAAAAAACAAACAAACTATATTTTCCATCAACCTTACTTCCATTTTGTTTAAGAGTATGAGGAAGAACAGTTTAAAACCACTCAGTAGTTGTTCTCACCCAGGCTGTGATCTGAGCAGAAGGAAATGCTGTCAAGTCCTCAATCATAGACTGCATGCCCCAGGCTTCTAAGAAACAGCTGAAGAGGTACAGAGGGATCTTGTGCCTTTTGATCAGTGTGCAGCCTCAGCTTGAGTGGCAGTAAATTTGAGACCTGAGATATTCCATTCACACTGAAATTCTCCTTGGTCATAACCTTTTAAGCAGTGTTTTCCTCTTCCTTTTCAATTCCTCCAAGATTTATGTGGAAATAAATACCAGGTATGAATGCTCATTGGTGCTTGTAGGATATGGTGTCATGCATGTGTAAAACTTCTTGGGTCAGTATCCACCACCAGGCCAAATCCACTGAGTAAAGTCCATGCTGTTGCCGGTGATGGCAGTGTTCACATAACACAATGGAGAGTATGTGTTAACCAGAACACATAAGCTGCCTCTGAGAGTAGCTAGTGGGTCAAGCTCCTGGAAACCTGCCTGAATTTTGTTACTGAAGGTTCAAGGGGTGAAGTCATCAACCACATGAGTGATTTCAGTGGCAGCAGCAAATTTCACCACAGATTCTTGGCCACTGTCCTTGAACAATATAACACTGACATCAGCTACTTTTTCAATGGCAACAATAGAAACAATGTCAACACATGCTTCTCCCAAGTATGTTTATGCTGTAAATGTTATCACTTTTCCTTTTGTAGATGTACTGATCATATGGAGGTTGATGCCACCTTCGTGGGTTCCTGCTGCAGGATATTTGAGGGCATCCTCCACTTTTATTTGCATAAGGTAAAATGCCAGGGCATTACTAATATGTTCCTTTAAGTTGGCCAGATTAATACCACCACATTCCATGTAGCCAGGAGAGGGAGGCACTTAGTACTTAAAAGACTTTTCTGCCTTAAAGCTAAATGTTTTGAAATCTCATTAGTGTTTAACACTCTACAGCGTCTGGGATAAGTGGAAAGTTACAGCACAAAGCTTGAAAAGCTGTTGTGAGAATTTGAGGTAAACAGGCATCTGGTGTAAAGTGTTTTAATTAATAATAGGCATATACTAACATTCCCTAGCTACACTGTAGAGAACACCAAGCAATACTCACTAACGTGAAAAACAGGCGTATTCTGAGAACTAATCTTAAAAAACTCGGCTAAACATTTGAGATCATAATCACAAAAGGCAGGAAAAACAGCACTAGGACAGCGCCTGCGTAGAGAGGCAGCGAGGAGAGGGCGTGCGCCTTGGTGAAGGGGCGGCGCGGCGCAGCGCGGCGCGTGCGCAGAGCGACTTGCCTCTCGCGTGCGCTCCCCATTACCTCCTCCTCCTCCTCGCGTTGCGGTGGTTTTGCTATAGGTGCATGGCTTTGGCGAGGGTCATGGATTTTGAGAATCTTTTCTCCAAACCCCCCAACCCGGCCCTTGGCAAAAAGCCGGCCACGGATTCTGACGAAAGGTGATCCCCTGTCTTTTAATGCTTTCGACGCAGGGCCCCCAGCCGGGCTCCGCCTCTCGGTGCCTGCGGGAAGCCGCGGGGGCGGTGTCTCGGCCACGCCGCGAGCTTCCGTGGGAGCGCGTGGGGCCGCCTGTGCCGGACCACAGTCCGAGGTCCAGAGGCCGTTGGGGAGCCGGGGTGTGGGGAGAGGGTGGAAGCCGGAGGTGGGAGCGCTTCACAGGTCACCTCGGCCAGCGGTGCGGGAAGCCTGGGCGAGGGGAACGGCGGAGCTCTACTGACTCTCGGAATAGGGGGTGTGGGTCTCCTGTGTCTCTGCTCTCTGCGTTCCTCCTCTAGCCGGGTTAGGAGCCCGTCATCCTGTGACCTCTTAGCATTTCCACCAGAACGTAGGCTCCTACAGGGTAGCTCTTTAGTCATTTTCCTCTGAGACAGTGGTAGGCATATTTATTTATTTATTTATTTTTTTGAGACTAGGTCTCGCGATTTTTTTGCCTGTGGAACCGCAGGCTCTCGTTGCCCGGGGTACCACAGACTCAAGCAATCCCCAGCCTCAGCTTCCCAGGTAGCTGGGATTACAGGCGTGTGCCACCACGCCCAGCTATTTTTTTGGAACTAGGTCTCACTACGGGCCCCAGGCGGGACTCGAACCGCGATCCCTAGCCCCGGCCTCTTCATCGGCTGAAGCTTACAGGCACGAGCCACCGTGCCCGGCCTGGTAGGCATATTTTATAGGAAAGATCAAAAAAGTTTTAAAGTGGTGATGGGACAAGTGTTAAGTAGCCTGCCTTTAGTTTACTGATCTGTATCAGATGATTCTAAAGCCCACGTGTCAAACAAAGTATCAGATACCATTTGGGTATAGTCTCCACTTTAGGTCGGGAAAAGAACTGAGACTGGCCAAATGGGTATAATTTGTTGATCTTGTTGAAGGCTTGGGGTTCGCTAGATATTTTAGTCTTTTATTCATTTGCTTCATATTCTTGCTTTCTGAGTTTGAAGTGCTAAGAAACCTTCTAAATCTAGTCCTGTCCCCAGTGTCCCCAAGCCAAAATCCAGATGCACGTTCTTTATTGTTTTATTATTGATATAACCTATTTCACTTCTAGATTTTTTTTTAAGACCAGGTCTCACTATTTTTGCCCGTGGAACCGCAGGCTCTCGTTTCCCAGGGGGCCACAGACTCAAGCAATCCCCAGCCTCAGCTTCCCAGGTAGCTGGGATGACAGGCGCGCACCACCACGCCCAGCTATTTTTTTGGAACTAGCTTTCGCTACGAGCCCCAGGTGGGACTCGAATCGCAATCCCTAGCCCCGGCCGCTTCATAGGCTGAAGCTTACAGGCACGAGCCGGCCTTTACTTCTAGATCATTCAAATACATTCACTTTTCTCTTTTTCAGATACCTTAATTCAGGTACCATTTAGCGCTTTAGTGAGCTTTCACTACAAACTTTAGTAAAATATATCAATTTTCAGAACAACCTGGAAAAGATGATGCTACCACCGAGGCAGAAAAAGAGAGGATAAAAAGCTTGTTAAGATTACACGGTGTGACAGAACTAGGATTAAGTTACATAGTGTTACTCCAGGACCCATGACTTCATCATTGTGCTTTTAAGACAAAATGATTAAAATAAGACCCCTTTTGAAAGTAAAGATTCCAATTACTTGAGGATGATGTAACCATCTACAGAGAAAAATGAGGGTCCAGCTAATAAACTGTAACATATGTGAGAATTCGGGAAAGGTGAATCACGTAAAAGACAATTAGCAGTATATAAAAGCCCCTATAGTTGTGAATTTGAAAATGAATTGGACAGAAGAATCCATTCACAAAAATTAAACTATGTAAGAAATACTTTTGAAATACAGTGAAAGTAAGAAGTTAACATCTGTAGTCTGCAACTATTTTACTCCTAATTTGTTACATTGTAACTGCCTATGTAGTTTTACATGCATAAATGTTTCCATTTGTTTTAAATGCTATCGGGTGAATCTTTTCTAGTTTCTGGTTGTTGTTTTTTTTTCCTGGTGATTTTTTTCTTGGAATTACTCTTCTGAGCACTATGTTCAGAGACATCTATGTTCAGAGACATCTATGTGCTATGTTCAGAGACATCATTTGAAGCCCTGGGCTATGGCAGTAAGTAAAAGAGATAAAGGGAAAAGAGGTTATATTGGGGCACAGACAATATATAAATAAATCATGTGTTGGTGATGATAAATGCCATGGAGGGAATGAAAGCAGGATGGAATTTTAGACCGTTCAGTTTTGGATATGTTAAGACTATGTTTAGAAGGTATCCAGATATGTTGAATAAGGAGTTGTGTTTGCCTGCCAGGCTTAAAACTCAACTTCAGTTTTTACTGTAACAAGTTACACAGCACTCTGTAATTCAGTTTTCTTATCTGTAAAACAGGCTTTTGAGCAATATATATAGTATATAGTTGTGGGTATAAAGTGCATGAAATAGTGCCTTGCACAGTGTAAGCATTATGGCATTATGCATTAGCTGCTGCTGTTAGTTTGTTTTTTGTTTTTTTTTTGTTTGTTTTGTTTTTTGTTTTTGTTTTTTTTTTTTTGATGCTAGGTCTCTCTCTGTTGCCCTGGGAACCATGAACTCAAGTGATCCCCAGCCTCAACCTCCCAGGTAGCTGGGATTACAGGCGTGCACCACCATGCCCAACTATTTTTTTGAGACTAGGTCTCAGTATGTTGCCCCGTGTGGGTCTCAAAACCGCGGACTCTAGCGATTCCCAGTCTCAGCCTCCTGTCCTAGACTTGGGATTAAAGCTACACGCCACTGCAGCCGGCTTGCTGTTACTGTTAACTCTACTTAAAGAGAGATTACTTTTTGTCTCATTCATTGGTGAAAACTGGAACACCATATTACTTAGTATATTGGCTCTTAACTATGTGGCTTCTGTGGAAGACTCAAAATTTGGTACTTCCCATTTGATAGGGGTAACACAGAAACTGACTGGGGAGAGATTGGTGGTGAAACTATTGAAATGATAAAGCTGTGAGGTTGGACCTCCTGTAAATTTGAAAGAAGCACAAAACTGCCATTCATATTCTGATGCTGGCAGTGCTTTTCTGTTGCAGCATTCTTTAGTATCTAAATTTTTGCCTTTATCTGGCTTCTAACTCCAGAGTTTTAAGCCAGACTTTTTATTCAATAGTCATTACTTGCTGAGACACAGTTGTCTTTGGTCCCATTTCCACAGGCTCAATCATTACTTAAATTTTCTTATACGTTTTATTGGTTTCTTTACCAGCTACTTACATTTCCTGCCTTCATCTTTTTGGATTTTTCTGTAGTTTTGCTGAAATGAATATCCAAAAGTATTTGTCTCAAATGATGTGAATGCATGTGTCTCAGTTTTTGTGCATCTGAAAACAACTTTTTCATCTTCCCACTTAAAAGTTTCCCTTATTCTTCTTCACCTTAAAAGATATCCTGTGTTCTACCTGAAATACTCTTCTCCCTTACATTCATTAGTATCTTTTCATTTCAGAAAATCTTAGACTCACTTGGGATAAGTGCCTCATATATGCACTTATGTCATCATATTGAAATTACTTTATTTCCTTCTCCCAAGCAGATAGAAAGTTCTCAGAAGGCAGAAACAAGGTCTCTCTTTTTCATTCTTGTATGACAGGATTTAAGGCCTGGAACCTGGTGTATGGTAGATACTCAATATCTGTTGACTGTATGGCATACTGGTTTACATAGCTATTAATTGAATAGTATGATTGTATAATCTACAATTTCATATTCACTCATAAATATGTTGACATTTATTGCTCATCATAATTTTGAGGTTATTTCTCTTGAGTATTTGGAGTAGAGTATGAATTTAGAATTTATTTGAGGGCAAATTGGAGATGAACCAAAGCAGTGAATTTTAATGCTGTGGTATCCGCCCTTTTCAAGTTGAAAAAATGCTTTTGTGTTGTTTGATATTTTTGCTACAGAATCGATGATGAAATAGATGATACAGAAGTTGAAGAAACACAAGATGAGAAAGTAAAATGGGGAGTAAAACTGGAGTGTGAACAAATTCCCAAAAAAGTAAGCTTAAGTTGGCATGTTGAAAAAAAAATAAGGATGGATTTGAGAAATATTTTAGGGATCCTGTTTGTTTCATTTAAGTCAATATTTGAGACTCATTATACTTTTAAACATTTATTATTTGAGAACTTTATTGTCATTCAACATTAACTGCTTTTATTTTTATTTTCCTTGTTTTTGGAATAGATTGTATACTGTTTCAAAAACTTCTTTTCAAATTAGATAAAAAATTTTTAAGGGTTTTGATTTACTAACTTAACTACTGTTGTGACTTATAGCTTAAAGGGTCTGTCAGTTTGCTAGAACTCCCATATCCAGGACCACACACTGAGTGGCTTAACAGAAATTTACAGTCTCATAGTTCTGGAGGCCAGAGTCCAAGATCAAGGTGTTGGTGGGGTTGGTTCCTTCTGACAGTTATGACTAAAAATCTGTTCTAAGCCTCTCCCCCGGCTTCTAGCAGTGTGCTGATAATTGTTGGTATTCCTCAATCTACCTCAGTTTTTGCCTTCCTGTTTGAATCATGCTCTCCCTGTGTCTATGTATGTGTCCATATTTCCTCATTTTATAAGCATACCTGTCATGGATTACCGCCGACCTTAGTTACTTCATCTTAACTAATGACACAGCAATGTTTCCTATTTTTACATTTTTATATATTTCAGTACCTCTTGAAAATCTTATCATTAGTAAGATTCATCTCTAATGTATAATAATACAACATAGTTGATGATTGTCTTGAGCTTTACTATCGACAAGTCATCTCACCTCTTCAATACAAATAAATCAGATATATTAGTAGTTCAGTAAGTAAAAGGGGTTTGCTTCCATAGGGGTGTATCTAATCATACATTTGGATCCTTGTGATATTTTAATTTAAACACACTAAAACAATGTCATCTCTGAATACTTAAAACTACATTTTGTGGGAATTGTAACATTTGAATAATTTTTTTGGTTTTCCCTGTCCCTACTAAATAAAGACCAATATCAAGATAAATATGATAATCTATCACAGGAGTAGGCTAAATATTTTTTAAAAATGATAATCTATCACAGGCGAAGGCTAAATATTTTTTAAAAAAGATCAGATAGTGAATCCTTTTAGCTTGGCAAGCCACGTTATCTCTTTCGCTACTAAGTAACTTGTAAGTAATATGCACATGAGTGAATGGGTGTAACTGAATTCCATCAAAATGTTTTAGTAAAAACTGGAAGTCAGGATAAAGTTTGTCAACCTCGGACCTTTCAATCCAGAGCTAGATGTAAGTTTGTCGTTATTTGGGAAAAATTGTTCTTCTTGAGGACCTGGCCTAAAAATTGTTGGGCTGATAGGTAGTTTTGTCTTGGTGTAATGAAGATAAGGTGAACATTAAAGTCATTGTCATGTTAAGAAACTGCATTCTGCAGCTCCTTTGAATTCTTCAAGTAGGGAGTTAGTTTTCTAGGATTACCATCAGCCTTCCAAGTGGTGCTTCTTACTTTGAAGTTAACCATCAAAGAAAGGTAAACCATTATATTTTACTACCTAGTATATTTTATAATAGTGATTCCTCTTTTTTTGTTGTTTCATATTTGCTGCATTCATCAGTTATGTAAAAGTAGGTAAGATGCCCCCTAGCATACTCCAAAGCAGCATCATTGGCCAGTTTAATATAGTCTTTTCTTTTGGATACCAAGTAGGAGTTGACACCAACCCCGTAAACTCTTTAATTGATATGTATCATGCTTGCTAGTTATGATATTACATCTTGATAAACCTGTGTACCAGGTATAGGCTTCTATGTGACCATTCCTTGGAAAACTTTGTATATAAAGTGTTTAAAGTTGTCTGCTGTGATCAGCTGAAACTGCTCCAGCAGTAACTCAAGCGATCCCCAGCCTCAAGCTTCCCAGGTAGCTGGGATTACAGGCGTGCATCACCACCTATTTTTTTTGGAACTAGGTCTCCCTAGGTTGCCCTTTTTTGGAACTAGGTCTCCCTACGTTGCCCCAGGCGGGACTCGAACCGTGATCTCTGGTCCTGCCCCAGCTTCCTAGGCTGCCATTTACAGGCATTTGCCACCATGCCTGGCCTATACTGCAGGTTCTGTTCCAGTAGATGTCTGAGCTTACAGCTATTTGCTCTGGGCAACTTCAACAACAGAGTTGGAAAACTATTTCTGAAAGTAAAATCAACTTCACTACAGAGAACAGGGTAACTCTATTCTTTTTTTTGAGACTAGGTCTCGCTATTTTTGCCTGTGGAACCGCAGGCTCTCGTTGCCCAGGGTACCACAGACTCAAGCAATCCTCAGCCTCAGCTTCCCAGGTAGCTGGGATTACAGGTGCGTACCACCACGCCCAGCTATTTTTTTGGAACTAGGTCTCCCTACGGGCCCCAGACGGGACTCGAACCGCGATCCCTAGCCCTGGCCGCTTCATAGGCTGAAGCTTACAAGCACGAGCTACCGTGCCTGGCTTCTCTATTCTTGTTAATAGCTTTCTCTGTCTCTGCCTCCAGTATTGTGAATTATGGGGAAAGGGAATTATAAGCTTTGTTAACTGATATATCTTAAAATAGTGGATTTTTAATTCAGCCATTATAGTTTACTTGCTCTTTTATGAAGTGGTGAGTAACTGAATTCAATCATTTAAAGTGTAATTGATCCAAAGGCAGAAATGCAAACTCTAGTGCTGGAATGCCTTATATCAAATAATTTAGATTTGGATTTTAGATTTTCAATTCAGTAAAGTACAGGTAGTGTACAAATTCAGACTCTTCCCTCAAATTAATCTTAAGGATAGATATGTTACGCTTTTTTATTAATTCTAGAAAATTGCATATATGTCAGAGTAAAAAGAATATGAGCCCACATGAACTCAGCCTCAGCAAGGATTAATTTTAGTTTCTGTTTCATCTGTACTTCCAGATTGCTTTGAATCTTGCTAGGTTATCTAATTGAAAATGTAATTTTCACTTAGCCTAGGCACTTTGGAAACTCTACATCATCAAAAAATTCATCATATAGAAAATCAAGAAGTAAGGACTATGATGTATATAGTGATAATGAAACCTGCAGTCAGGAATCAGAAGATACATTTGCTAAAGAGCTTCAACAGTATATACAAGCTAAGGAAATGGCAAAGGCTGCTCAATCCTTGTGTCCTGAAGAATCTCTGAAGAAAGATGCTGCAAAGGATACCCAGAAAGGTAGGACTCAGTCTGTTTTATCATTGAAAGTTTATCTAGAGAAGCAAACACATTTGTCCAAATAGGAATTGAGGTGGAGGTTTCTCCCACATTTTGTCTAGTAAGATCATGGTTTTTATGAAACTTTACACCAGAAATGAACATGCACAACCTGAGATGAACCCCTGAGCTGTGATCACTAATGTATAAATACTCACTGTTTGCTTGGGGAGCTGGGAATGCACCAAGGTTACCAAAGCCACCACCACTTTGAAAATGAGAATACTAGTTACCTGGCCCTCTGCATGTGTGAAGGAAAAGATCTGTAATGCTGTCAACTAAAGAATTGATTTAATTAATGTCAGGAATGGTGATCATCTGAGACTAAACTCAGAATATAGAAATATATATTTTTAGATCATTAAAGTAAAATTTAGCCATAGACAGGGAGTGTAAATTGCATAAATCAAATTATAATCATAAATCAAATTAAATTTAAACAAAATTATCATAAATCAAATTATAATCATCTCATTTTATGGCTTTTGTGCTTTGAATATTTTTCTATTTAGAGTGAGTCCATAGATAAGCTTTATATAAAAATTTTTAATGAAAATCTTGACAGTTATATTTGAGCTATTTTACATTTGAAACTCTTACTATTTTAGTGCTATGGCACTAAATTAGGTCTTACTCTAAGAACTTCAAACTTCATACGACTTATGGCTAGAAAGGTAGATTTCATTAATTCCCACCCACCCCCACTGCTCTCTTGACAGTACTTTATATATTGTCACAAAGAATGAATCTGATCCGGAAAGTATTCATTCTCATTTTGGTCTCATAATCCCAGAGTTTCTAGTCTCAGATCACCATCATACTGATTTTCATTCATTGAATTGTGAAGAGCTTTTTCTGGATTATTTATAGAATATACTTCTTAGGAGTAAATTACCTATTACACTTCTTTGTCATCTTTAAAGTTAATTTTTTTTGTTTTCAGTTAAGCAGAAAAATAAAAACCTTAAAGCTGTTCACAAAAATGGTAAACAGAAGAAAATGAAGCGAAAATGGCCTGGAACTGGGAACAAAGGATCAAATGCTTTTCTGAAGAACAATAACTCACAGGAACAGGTATAAGAATACATGCATATAGGAGGATGCCTACATGCATCTGGATTTTTCTTACATCTCAATACCAAGATGTATTATTTAATCTTGAGTGATGGGAACATCCTCCCAAATCAGGGTTACCTGGTAGTGAAAATCTCCTCTTACCATTCATGTTATTCCTTCTCACTCATAAGCTATGAGCACCTATTACAAAGTTTAGTTTTCTGTCTAGTGCCCTTTGATACACATATCAAGGCCCATGGTTGTATAGTGTTGTACTGTCAGCGACAATGGAGAAACAGAATGCAGAGAGAAAATAAAATAGCCATGAGGACATTTCAGAGGGCAAAGCCTTAAAGTTTCTGTGATTTACAGTTCCTGGTCTACTAGTTTCTCATACCCTCTGGACAGAAAAATTAATATTTCTTAGAGCTGGCCTTAACAACTACTCCCTCTCTTCCTGATATTTTGATTTTACTTTTAGCTGTTGCTCTTTGTTGGTCTTCAGTTGTAATCAAGATGTGATAATAAGTAACTCCTCTAGACCCTGGTTTTTCTGAGAACTTCCAAACTAGATGGCAACTTTACTAATAGGCTTGGTCCTAGCAGTCAAGAGTTAGGAGTAGTAGAATATTGGAAATACCATGTATTATAGATAAACATTTATATAAAATCTAGTTCCGTAGCTTTTCACACAATAAATAACATAATCAATAAAATCCAAGATTTAAAAATACATTTTATAAAACACATAATTTTGCTAGTGATAAGTAGAAATTTGACATGACTGCAAAGCAGGTAAGTGTCAGCACATTTCTTTGCATACACTGTATGACTGAAACTACTCAGAAACTTGGTATGTATAAACTGTAAGTTGTAGTACAACTTAACATACTAAAAGTAATTTGTGTTTCTAAAGAGCTAAAATGTATCAATGAAATTCTTCTTTGGTTTTTATATCTTTATTTCTATCTTTGAGGGTTTACTGCTAGTTATGTTTGTTTAAAATCATTACTAGTGAGTATGCTCAGCTCACACCTGGTAACCATCTTGCTAAAACTAAAGATAGCGGTGTTTCTGACTTATCTTATGATTTTCAGTTTTGTCTCTACCATTTTAAGGAACCTTGCTCTTAAGCTTCATTTCTTGTCACAAGTAGTAGTGCATTAATTTTTCATTCATTAAAATAATAAAGGCAGAGTACAATAAAATATTCAAGTAGCAGAAATACCAATATTCAGTGATGACTTGCTGTTGAAAGTGTTTCCAGATGATATATAAAAATCCAGATCTTACACATGAAGATCAATGCAAAAATCACTTTTTAATGCTTCAAAGGTAGTTTAAAATAACTTTGTGCAATAAAAAAAATACTTTTCTGTTTCTCACATCAAACTTTCTGTTTTTATTTTTAAAGGATGGTAAACCTAAAGAGAAACAACAGCATGTGAGAATGAGTCAGGGGTTCATCAACCAACATACAGTGGAACGCAAGGGAAAACAAGTTTGTAAATATTTCCTTGAAAGGAAATGTATTAAGGTACAAAAATATACTAAAATGTAAAGTGTAGTAAAAATGTACTAAAACCAACTCTTGTTTCCCGTAGCCATTCTAAAAGCATACCTTTACATTTTAAAATTGTTTTCTTCTGGGAAAGTTTCAGTTAGAAAATTTTAGTCATGTATTCTTTTATGTTTAAGAAAGATAACTTTCAAAAAATTATTTGTGTTAAAAATGTTCAGGACTTAAAATTTTGAACAGGTACATGTTTGGTAGTTATAACTTGTTAAGAATTGACTGTATTGCCCCTAAGACTTTGTTTTTTCTGGAATCATTTGTTTGGTTAAAGTTTAATAGGAGTTATGAATACTTAATCTATAAGAAATAATGACTTTCCTTTTTCTTTTGATTCAGGGAGACCAGTGTAAATTTGATCATGATGCAGAGATAGAGAAGAAAAAGGAAATGTGTAAATTTTATGTCCAAGGATATTGTACCAGAGGTGAAAACTGTCTGTATTTGCATAATATCCTTTGTCACAAAACGTAGTAATTCTGCTCTTAATATTTATTTGACATTATTAAGCTGGGCACGGTGGCTCGTGCCTGTAAGCTTCAGCCTATGAACCGGCTGGGGCTAGGGATCGCGGTTCGAGTCCTGCTTGGGGCAACACAGCAAGACCTAGACCCAAAAAATATAGCTGGGTATGGTGGCGCACACCTGTAATCCCAGCTACCTGGGAAGCTGAGGCTGGGGATTGCTTGAGTCTGTGGTGCCCCGGGCAATGTGAACCTGTGATTCCACAGGCAAAAATAGCGAGACCTAGTCTAAAAAAAAAAAAATTATTTGACATTTTTAAATATGTAAAATTATTATTAGTGAAACCAGTGTTTTAGCTGTGGCAAAATGTTATTATCTAAGCTGAACTCAGTATCAGAATGATTAAATTATGTACCTTTGCCTCTACTGCACCAAAGAAAAAAAGAAATCCTTTAGAAATTCTCTTAAATGTAGATCCTCTCTGTTTAACTTGCATAGAATAGCAGGTTCATGTGATTTTGTTAAGTTCCAGAAAGACTTCGTCAGAATTTGTGCTGTGACAATCACTATTGAATCTGTATCCATATACAAAACTACATAAAAAGAGGCAGGGATTGTATAATTTGAGAATCTTTGTTTTCCCTATATTCTGTACTATATAGAAGTTAATTGTCCTTTAATTTGAGGAATAATCATAGCATTTTAGTGCAAATGGTATAGACATATAAAAATATGAAACATAAGTGTTTTAGGGTAATAGCATCTTTGGTCACTACAAAAACTGTTTTCCTTTATATAATATTAGGAATCTTGGCCAGGCACGGTGGCTCGTGCTTGTAAGCTTCAGCCTATGAAGCGGCCAGGGCTAGGGATCGGTTCGAGCCCCTCCTGGGGCCCGTAGCGAGACCTAGTTCCAAAAAAAATAGCTGGGCGTGGTGGTGCGCGCCTGTAATCCTAGCTACCTGGGAAGCTGAGGCTGGGGATTGCTTGAGTCTGTGGTACCCCAGGCAACGAGAGCCTGCGATTCCACGGGCAAAAATAGCAAGACCTAGTCTCAAAAAAATAATAATAATAATATTAGGAATCTTCTAACTTTTAAGAATTTTTCCTAGAAAATAATATTAAAGCTGTATAAATGGATGCCCGTATGAATCCAGATTATTAACTCATATTATTGTCATTGGCTTTTAATTCCCCCATCCCAAAATAAAACTTTTTGAAGTTTTATTCATCATATTTCTTAAGGTATTTAACACTGCTTTTTTTTTTGAGACTAGATTTTGCTCTGTTGCCCGGGATAGTCCCAATTCCAAGGACTCATGCAATCCCCTGCCTCAGCCTCCCAGGTAGCTGGGATTATAGGCGCCGGTCACCGTGCCCAGCTGCTTAACACCACTTTTTTATATCAATAAAATATTTATACTCTATTATAAGGATAGACATGAAAGAAAAAAGAGTTCTAAGATAGCCAATATACTTGATTTATATAATCATCCTATAAGTAGATTTTTCATGTAACCCAATTAATAATTTATTATCCTGTTTTTCAAATAGAGAATTCAGTGTTTGAACTAGTAGGGAAGTCCTTTAAATAGATATGAAAAATAAAGTCATTAAGTTTTAATAACAAATAACAAATGATTTTGGTTGGATTAAAATTGTTTTTCTTGACATTTGGTTACATGAATATCCTTGCAAGTTTTACCATACAGGAGCAAAATGTTATCAAGGAGAGTATTGCAAATTTTCTCATGCCCCACTGACGGCTGAAACACAAGAACTATTGGCTAAAGTAAGTATGCTTAGTATTCTTTTGCTTTTCTTTTCTGAAAGACTGAACCAAGGGTTAGAATTTGAAAAGATAACTGTTCTTAAGGACAGTACCTCACTAATTAGCAATTGAGATATATTAGAATTGATAATCTAAGAATTTTCTTAAGTTTAGAGAACTATTTGTATATTTTTCTTTATAACTTGCTGGTACATATTGGAATGTTCTTAAAACCTCAGTGGTTGTCAGCAGCCCTAAAAGCTAAGCAAAACAGAGGAAAAGTAAAATAAATAGAAATAGCTGTTTCATTCTTAAAAGGAAAGTTAAGGATTATTGGTTAAGTTTAAGTTAAACCTAAAAATGCCCTAATAGTTATTTCAAAGTGTTTTACTAAAGTTTCTTTGTGAGATAAAAGTAACCAAAAATAATCATTTATGTTCTTTCATTTTCTGTGTTATCTGAAATTAGTCTCTTCAAAAAGAAATTGAAATATGAGTGGAAATAATAAAAGATTCTTTTAAAACCAAACCGTATTAAAGGTGTTTATTTCTGGATATTTTTAGGTTGTAAAATATGAAGGATGGCACTACAATTAGAAGGTATATCAAATATTTGATTGGTTGATAGTATGAAGTATGTATGGAAAAAATGACATTAAAATTAGTTTTTCATTTCCTCTTATAGGAGATATTATTAGGTCATTACCAAGATGAATATTATTGGAATCATTAGAAAATTGCAGGAGTATGATTAACCCTTAATTAACCATTAATGCATAAAAATATTTTTTTCTCCATGTTAGGTTTTGGATACTGAAAAGAAGTCAGTATGAAAAGAAGTCAGAATGAAACTACATAAAAAAGGGTAAAATGAGAATTTAACACTTTTTTCCCCTCTGAAACATCTCTAGAAGTTGGCATGGGAGCATAGGGCATTTTCATTTTCCTAAGAATCTTTCCCCCTCCTTCCTTAAAAAAATTAAAAATATTTGATACATATACATAGTCATATATGTGGGTTTCATGGACCTACTCTTCTCTCCAGGTTTGCAACTATCTTTTATATTTTTATTCTCTGTCTTTTACCAAATGCTTCTGATTTGCTAACAGTATATTTAGTTTTGTTTTGGATTGATTTTGATTTTTTTTTAATTTTTATTTTTGCATATTTTACAATATATGACTGTATAACTGCTAATCCCCAGATTTGGATTTTTTTAAGATAGTATCAAAGTTCTGTGTCTTAATTGGTACCTTGCTATTTTCACTCAACATCATGCTTTCACATCATTCATGTAGATGCATGCAACCATCATTCATTTACTGCTATGTAGCATTTTATTCTGTGACTGTGTTACAGTTGATTTCTATAACTGATTTTTTTCTTCAGTTTTTGAAATAGCAGGTTTTTGGGTTTTTTTTGAGGCTAGGTCTCGCTATTTTTGCCTATGGAACCGCAGACTCATGTTGCCCAGGGTACCACAGATTCAAGTAATCCTCAGCCTCAGCTTCCCAGGCAGCTGGGATTACAGGCCCTCGCCACCACACCCAGCTATATTTTTTTGGAACTAGGTCTCGCTATGTGCCCCCAGCAGGACTCGAACCCTGATCCCGGGCCCGGTCGCGGCTTCCTAAGCTGCCGTTTACAGGCATGCGCCACCATGCCCAGCCTAATACCAGCTCTTATAAATAATGTACATGTTTCCTGATGTAAATGTGCGTGAGTTATCTTGGGTATATAAAAAGTAATAAAATTGTTTCTCTCCCACCAACTGTGCAAAGGAAATGCCTATTCCACATTTGCCCACTTTGTATTTTTTTTTAAATTTATTTATTTATATATATTTCACATCATTTCAGTCCCTGGGGGTCATCCACCACCTCCCCTTCCCACCCACTCCAGCTGGTCCCCATTCTCCCCTTGTGCAGTTTCATTTGGTTGACCATATATTAGTGAAACCATTTGGTTTCTGTCCCTTTCTATCTGGCTCGTTTCTGCTAGAATTATTTCTTCTAGGTACATCCAGGTGTCCATAAATTCATCAAATTTGTCATTTTTAATTGATGAGTAATATTCCATTGTGTATATGTACCACATTTTTTTCATCCAGTCATCTGTTTTGGGGCATTTAGGTTGCTTCCATGTCCTTGCAATTATACCACTTTGTATTTTTAAGACTAAATTATTTTTACTAGCATTGGGCATAAAAAAGATGTAACAGTTCTTTATTTTAATGATTTAGCATCGTATGCTTACTAACTTTTGAAGTAATTTCTGATGACATTATTTGTGACTTACTTTTTGCCCATGTTTCTATGGGATGATAGTCCTTTTTTATTTAAGTTGATTTTATAAGTTGATTTTATAAATTCCTAATTTATACCTTTGTGAGGTATGTGTGATGTCTTATTCCATTTTGTGAGTTGTCTTTTAACTTTTTTTGAGATGGCTCAGTAAACAAAGTTATTCTGACAGTCTTTTTCTGGGAAGTTCTGTTTTCTGTCTTTGCATTTTTCTAATGATTTAACAATGAGCATTTTCATTTGTCATTGGATGAATCAGATCTGTGTGTCCCTTCTTTTTTAACAAATTGCATTTTATTTTATGTATACAATCTTGGTTTCATTTATATAGTTATAACTTATCCTTTCCCTCATCCTTCCTACCCCCTTCTGGTGGCTCCCACCTTCCTTTCCCTGCAAGTCATTGACTGGTGTTTGGCCCATTGTTCTCTCTTTTCTGGTACAATGTCCTTTTTTTGCTGCTTAGATTTCCAGGGGTGGCTTTATAGTGGGTAACTAGTCCTAGCATGTCTGAAAACCTCTTATCATTGAGTTGCGTGAAGCTGCTATCTTGGTTTCTTGGTTGTGGCACTTCCATTGATGGAGATCGTGATTGTCTCCTTTTCTCTAGACCTGTGTAATTACAGGGTTTCATGCCTCCTCATTCATGCTGGCTGTCTCCTCTGATCTGACATTTGTTCCGTTTCAGAGGTCCCCTAGCTAGGACAAACTCTGGTGGGTTGATGATCTATCTCCTCTCTCCTGGTTTGCAGTTCTGAGTGGGGCCATAGCGTCATCTCTGTGGCTTTTCTTGCCTTTTGTGGTAGGGGGTTGCTTCACTGATGTTGACACGTCATTGCATCAGGGGTTTGGTTCCCTGGTTCCCTGAAACATTGTAGGTGTAGCTCTGTGGTAGGTCATCTTTTTAGTTGGATTTATAGTTTTGTTTCTTACGGTTCCGATCGTTTTCTCTTTGGGTCTCACCCAGGTGACGAATATGTCCAGGTCCTTTATTCTCCTCTCATATGTCTGCAGCTGGGTGGTGGTTCTCATTCCTATCAGTCTTTTAGAGGTGGGAGTGAACTAGAGGGGGACAACCACCTTTCTACCCCCCCTGCCCACATGCTGGCAGGTACCATCTCTGACCCTGGACACCAGAGGGACTGAGATTGGCTCCCCCGACCCACTTACCCCAAGTTGCATTGGAGCGAGGCTCTGCCTGCCTACCAGCATCAGGAGGAGTTGTGGCCCAGGATTTCCAGAGGGTGAGATTTTCACCGGCTTCCTGCCTTGCTGGGAAAGACCTGCAGAGCTGCCACTTATTCTTTCCCGACTCCTCAGTCTGGGGCTTCCCAGCAGAGGTAACCACCTCCATCCCGGTGTGTCCCTTTTTTAACTGACCTGTCTTTTTGCTATTGAGTTGTAAGAGTTCTTTGTATATATGTTGGATGTAAGTTCTTTTTTGTTTGTTTGTTTGTTTTGAGACTAGGGCTTGCTATTTTTGCCCGTGGAACCGCAGGCTCTCATTGCCCAGGGTACCACAGACTCAAGCCATCCCCACCCACAGCTTCCCAGGTAGCTGGGATTACAGGCACGCACCACCATGCCCAGCTATTTTTTTTTTTTGGAACTAGGTCTCACTACGGGCCCCAGGCGGGACTCGAACCGCGATCCCTAGCCCCGGCCGCTTCATAGGCTGAAGCTTACAGGCACAAGCCACCGTGCCCGGCTTGGATGTAAGTTCTTTGTCATAAATATGACTTAAGAATATTTTGTCCCAATCTCTGGCTTAATATTTTTGCCCCAATCTTTGCTTACCATTTTAAAAAATAGTATCTTCTGGAGCATTATAGTTTTCATTTGATATAGTGTAGTTCATCATTTTTTCTTTTTCATGGATCATGCTCTGGATGTTGTAGCTAAGAATTCCTTGCCAAACACAAGATCAAAAGATTTGCTACGTTCTCTTCTAAAAACCTTAGTTTTAGCTCTTATGTATGTAATTGATCGTGAATAATTTTGGAGTATGGTCTAACCATCTTAAGTTTTTATTTTTGCATATAAGTATTCGGTTGTCCCAGTTTTTTTTTTTTTTTTTTTTTTTTTTTTTTTTTTTTTTTTTTTTTTTTTTTTTTTTTTTT
>PVHY01021628.1:0-23644 GCA_004024945.1 Uropsilus gracilis
AGACAGTAACCCTTTCTATGACCTCGACTGACTCTAGTTCCTGAAGGAGAATACAGAAAGCTGGAGGCAGAGGTGGTGGGCCTGGTCCTTGTTCCTCGATGCTTGCGTGCCCACTGGGGTTTCAGTCATGGTGGAAGCCTTTCTGTCAGTCCCTACATGTCAATGGCCGCATAGGAGTTGACCCCGCTTCACCCCCCTGGTGCTGGCCATGAGCAAGCAAAGGGCATATTCACGGTCAGCCTTTTCCCTGAGCGTGTTCCCTTGCTCGTAGGCAGAGCAGCACCACTTCCCTGGGTACGAAGCTCAGGGTAGCCTTGTGTCTTCTGCCCTTCCTTCTCAACTGCCACCAGGCCTGGGCCTGGGGCGTGGGGACCAGAAACTAGGCTCAATTGTTCTTTCCTCAAACTAATGAAAATGGAACTACCATTTGACCCAGCAATCACTCTTGTGGGAATCTACCCAAAAGAGACCTCAGTGTGGATACAAAGGGACACCTGTGCCCGGATGTTTATTGCAGCACAATTTATAATTGAAAGGGCCTGGAAACAACCCAAATGTCCCAAGACATATCTGGATGAAAAAGATATGGTATGTATACACAATGGAATATTACGCATCAATTAAAAACGACAAATTTGATGATTTTTTGGTAACATGGATGTACCTAGAAGAAATCATACTGACAGAAACAAGTCAGAAGGAAAAAAACAGAAACCAAATGGTTTCACTAATATATGGACAACCAAACGAAAGTACACAACTGGGGGGAGGGGACCAGCTGGAGTGGCCAGGGAGGGGAGATGGTGGGGGACCCCCAGGGACCACAATGACATGAAACATAAGGACTGCTGCCGGTCCGCACCTGCATGTTGCACCCTTCTGTCTCCAAGCCCTGTGGAACCAGTCATATCCCCCACTAAAGCCACCACGGCCACCCCCACTAAGCCTCCACACTTCCCAGTCTGCTCCAGCCACTGGATGAATTTACTTGTCATGATTGGGTCTCTCATCATGTTGTTCAGGTTATGGAGGCAGCAACTGTCTCAGCTCTGCCACCTTGTAGAGGCCTGTGGAGGGGGCCAGAAAATAGAATGAATGAAGGCACTTTGTGGATTAAAGAACTGGATCTGTCCCAAATGCTAGTAGTCCCTGTTCTCTTAGCCAATAGAAGGGACATAGAGTTTGAGAAGGAAAACAGTTTAATTTGTGAACAAAGTGAGAAGGGAGGGAGACTCATGTATGAGAGATACTGTCCTGCCCTGTAACAGAGGACAGGGGTATTCACCCAGAGTTGCAAGGGTGTATAAGGTGGAGGTGGGCATGAGTTAACATGTCTTCTTCGTGCTGCAGCATCTGGAGATTTGGGGAAGATTCTGGTTGACACCAGCTTGCTCTGCCATTACCTTGTGGTCAGTAATCTCAATGCTGTCTTCTCAAGGATGTTCTTTTCCCCTCAAAATGTAAGAAAACGGGTTGTTAAGTCTACAGGGCTTGGTGGGATGGAAGCGAGACATCCTTTTATTACTGCATTGTTCCTGTTTCAAATGGCAAAAAGATCCAGGAAGAGATTATATAATTGAGGTGTAAGTTAGTTGAAGGTGCGAGCAGAATGTGGGATAGAAGGGATGTTTTAAATACTTAATAACTTGTAAAAATGTATGTGAAAACAAACATTTTCATAATATATTGAAATGATTGAAAGCTGTGGGCAGTACATAAAATACTTTGATTCCATATGGTAGTCTATTGTAGGATTCCATATTGTAGGATTTCATGTTGTAGTAGCAATTTCAAGGTTGGTGATATTTCAACTCTTCTTAAGACTAGCTTAGATTAAAACCTTTTCAGAGAAAAAAAAATGTGGTGTTATAAAAGAGTGAAGGAATTGTTTCCTGATACTTATGTGACATTATTGTGAGCAGGAGTAATCTGATCCAGATTAATCTCAAAAACCAGAAAGATTAGATTACTCTTGGCTTTGATTATCCAGGGAAGATGGAAGTTGCTCTGGTTCACGCTTAACTACGCAGTGGACTTATCCATCTGACTGAGCTGTGAAAAGAAAAGCTCTTATCTCAGGCAATTTAATCAGGTCTTAGGATGGTTATCAAATATAATATTTCAAGGCTCTCTGTAGTGACAAAAAAATCAGCACTGACAAGCGATTCCTAAAGGGTCATCATGTGAACTGATAATAAAGGGAAGGAGAGGTTACTGTAATGACTAAGAATTAAGTCCAAAGCTTTATTGGTGAAGAAATAGGTCAGCAGGTATTTGTCACAACCTGGGTTTCTTTGTAACTTAAAAGGAAAGGTCAAATTAATTTTAAACCACCCAAATCAATCTGTCTATACAGCCTGAGATTTTGTTCATCATAGAAACTAAGATTAGATGTTGACAACTAGGCATTAACCTTAGTGGCTGTGAGTCAACATTAGGGAATGAAAATACAGATTGGAGCCTGATAATTAGGCCACTAACTTATAAGCTGCTTATTATTTTTCAGAGACACAATTAGATGAAAAGGATATTATATTCACATAAGGATAAAATTACATCATGAGTAAAACCTCTGTAATATTCCCCCATTATCCAGTCTAAACTAAGGGTCCTTGGTGGTCACACAGTTTTAGAGCCACATGTTTCAGATATAACAACCAAACTCACTTAAGAAGATTTTTTTTAAATCTTTTGATCAATACTAGAATTACTAGATGCCACCAGACACAGCTGGGAGAGGAAAACCTTACTGTTTTCATTTACAAAATGGCAACTTCATATCTCTTTCAATAAAGGGTTCACATTTGGCCCATACTCAGCTTTATCAGATTGATCAAGGGACATTTGGAAGCATAGAATATGCTCCAAATACCAAAAATGTGCTTTAAAATAATATTTCATCACTGGCCATCATAATACCATTACTTTACAAACATAGGAAATGATACTCTGGCAATTTTAGGGCATGTGTAAAGTATTGCTAGCAAAATAATTTCACATATATATACATATATGTATATATATATTTATATACATTTATATATACATATATTTACACATATATATATTTCATATATATATTTCATATATATATATAAATTTCTCTTTCCTAAAACATCGCCACCTCATCATCCTTGGGTTAGAAATTGTCTTTTGCTGTGATATGGTCATATGCAGATCAATTAGTTTTATTTCATTTTTTGCTTGACAGGCTGTTTTCAAAATATTAGGAAAGAGGTCATCTCATCAAGATTTCAGTTTTAAAATACACTGAAAACTAATAAAATAAGCATTAACACTGAGTTGATTCTCTACTCAACAAATAAAACATGTACATTTCTGCACAATCTGATTTATGATCAATTAAGGATCTGGCCATGGTTGGTGGACAAAGTCCAAAATGTTCTCCTGTTTAATATGAACTTTGTTTGGTAATAACAAATGATAAACATTTTATAGACAGTTGAGAAATCATACATATATATACACACACTCATGTTCATATATATGCACATCATATATACACACATATATAATTACATGTATGTGTATCTAAAAGTATGCATAATTTTGTAACCACATTTAGATGCTTCATAATTACCCTTAAAACTTCCCCTCTGTATATCTATTTACTTTCATTGGGAAAATGGGAGTTTTGGATCCATGCCCAAATCTTTTCGTTATCTGTCCCTTAAACCATGCTCTCTAACTGAATTTAATTTCCTCTTTCTTAATTATTCTCATAGTTGGAACAACTATGCTGTGTTTGGTGCTCTAGATACAGTATAACTTTTAATTCCTCCAAGAATTTGTCCAAAATCCCAGAGCTGGCAAATTCTGCAGACAGGGTGGAGCCCTGATCTCTAGCCCTCCAGTCTACATTCCTAATCTTCATTTTTCTTCCATGTTGAGACCTGTTTTACATGCTCTCCTATAGCTTTAATGGGATGATGAATCACTGAGCATCTTGTTAAAATGCAAATTCTGATTCAGCAAGTCTTGGGCAAGGGCCAGGATTCTCCATTTCCATCCAGGTCCCAGGTGATGTGGATACTCCAGGGTTGTGAAACACACTTAGGTGATATATCACCTAGGATATAGGGATCACTTACCTTTGTCTTTGATCTCTGTGCCATCATTGTGCAATCTCTGTCTATGCAGCAGAGAAATGAGTCAGCTGCACCACCATTTCTCCATAACTTTGTGACATTTGATTTCTTTGATTTTTTTTATTTATTGAGTTATTGAAAACTGAGCAAGCTTAACAAAATCATCATTGCCACCAATGCCAACACCACCACCACCACGATCATTATTCTGGGGCTAGAGTGCTTATGATAAACGCTGAACCAGTTGGGGTGGCATATATTAATACCATCCTTTAATCCTCAAAGTAATTTTATATACTTAATTGAGGCATTAAAAGATTAAGTTCGATGAATGTCTATGATTCTAAATGCTATTGTTAATTTCATGAACAATTTAAGAGCAATGAAAAGTTTTATTAGTTAACTTTTTAGAAAAAGAATTACATATGTCAGCAATCACCAAGAAAAATATATGGTTGTAAGAGCAAGAATATATCAGATAGATTGTAGAATATACACATCAAAGTGACACAAATTGTTGCTTTGAATCTTGCTCCTTTACTTATTTTAGGTAATTATGTAAATAAATTGTACCTTGGTGGGGGTTCTCTGTAGAGATTGAAGGCCCTAATCTACCCTGGGTGCATTTGTGAGAATTAGAAGGACTAGCTCATGCAAATAACCTCATGTTTTGTAGATAAGAGACTCACCTATCAGTCACTGTTGGCTGTTGTCATCATTACATTAGTGAGAGAATTAAAATATTATGATTGCCCCCTGTCTTATTTCATTGAGTGTATGAAGAAATAATGAGCTGCACCTGGTCTCTCTCCACTTTTCCTCTCAAAATCTGGCAAAATATATTAGGCTCTCAACTTTTACATTTAAGACAGCTCCTTTGTTGATAAGTTCTCACTTGAGGTGATAAGAATATGAAGGACATGTTTTCTTAGTACTTTCATAATTTGCAATTACCATTTTAATCCAAACTATCTAAGAAACTAAAATGAAAAAAATTCTTAATTTCATTTGAGCTGTAGTAATATAAATATAGCCATTACCAAGATTGAAGTGAATTAACTGTGAAGCTATCTCTTCACAAGCAAATGATGGCATTCACTTAGATGAACGGATCATTGACTTAGGGTATTAAAGTGACCTATTTGTTTAAATGTATTAAAAACTAATTACTAAAATAGCCATGCATGACACTAACAGAGTCTTAGCACTTGATAATTGAAAACACCAAACTTCCAAACTGACTTTGATGAAGTTCAATGAAAATATTCCAAGGAGTTATTATGGCAGGAGAGGACCATTTCACTCAACCTTCCTGTCCTCCATGAAACTTGCTAAGACCTTTTGAGAGGTAGGATTCTATCAAGGGCATGAAATAGAAAAATGAATAAGATGTTGTGCAAAGCCTTAAGGAGCTCATATATTTTTAGTGTGGCAGGGAGAATATGTGTAGGGTAAATGAATTATCAGGGTTTTTACCATTCCACCATAAGTCTCTATGACCAGCACCTGTGGTTTGCATCCTTCCAATGTATATGCCTACTCCCAGTGGGCATGTACATGTGTAAGTGGGCATTCCTTGGCCTAGGAGATGATAAAAAGGTGGCCTCACCTTGGGAGTGCGCAGAGATAGAGAATGGAAGCGAGAACTCAAGAGACGGAAGAGATACAAAGGGAACACAAGAGTGATCCCAGAGAAAGAGTGTAAAGATGATGGGGGGACTCATCTCCCCAGCCTCTCTGCCTCTTCTGCCTAATCTACCCTAATCTGCCTTACTTTTGTTATAATATACTAGTGGGGAATAAGGATATAACCTGTATAAGTGCAAAAATTCTACAATGCCAACACCTAGGTTGATGGGGTATTAGCATACCCATCTCTTGATCAGCATAAAACATAACAGTGAATCAATGCATTCTGTAAACAAAGTTTCAGAATAAATTTCTTTGTTTTCTTTTCATTCCAAAGGGACTACTCCATATAAAAATTTTGGGATCACTCCACTGCTATTGTCACACTCTAGAAGATGGATTCTTTCCTTTGTATGATGGCTTTGGAAAAGAAATAAACTTAAGTGAGATTTAAAAGCCAAATGAGTTTGTTTTTTTTTTTAATGCAAGCCCCCCCCCCCCCCCAACTGGATATAAGGCATCCCATACAGAGAAATAACACATATTTTCTTCCAGGCAATGTTATCAGTCATGACCATGTGCCTGGACCATTTTCTTCTATTCTGTTTCTTTACCTACGAAATAGAAACAATAATTCTTTCATCTTTGCAATGCTATACAAAACACATGCTTAGAAAACTGAATGTGTTCAACAAATGGTAATCCTTATATTCTTTGCTATTCTGGAAGAATATCATATGCAAACTTATGTGAGCAAGAACAGAACTAGTGTGTTGAGGGAATTGAAGGAAGGTTTGGGGTGGCGAAAAACAAGACATGTATGGTAGGGTAGGAGATGAGGCATGAGAGATGTTAAAATGACGTTCATAATGTGTATTTAAAGCTATTTGTGCAAAGACTTTTACACCATCATTAGATGTTATATCTGTCCCATTGGCACAGGAAACAATGGACAAATGCTTATTTTTTTTTTAAAGCAGAACAATTAGATAGTTTTATTTAGAAACCTAGCAGGATCATTCTGGCAGTAGTGTAAAGAGCAAACAGAATTAAAAGCATGAAACCAGGAGACCAACAGAAGCATCTTAATGAGGAAAGAATGAGAATAGTAAGACAATGGAAGGGAAGAAGAGGGACATGAGGAAATATTGAAAATCTTATCTGGTAGATTTAGGTAAAGTTTTGGGTTCTTATCAGTTGAAGGTGAGAGTTGCAAAATCATCTCATCAAATATTTATAGGTTATCCTATGCAGACTGAATAAAGCATGATTCTTAGCCTGTGAACTTTTTCTTTAGGTAATAGAGAAACAAGCTAAATTAAAATGACTGCGCTTAGCATTCTTTTTGCTTTCTAAAATGTCATGTAGGCACTCCTTTTTCATTAAGGAAGGCAGGCTTGTATCGATGGGTTCTATACTGATTTCTACATTTCCTAAAATAGCCTTGAATGATTGTAAAAGTTCATTTCTGTTCTAATGCTAATAAAGAACCCGTCTTAGCTTGGGAGCACTCATCCAAGATAGAGGCACACTTACTGTACGTTCATTGGGAAAATGACCCAGTGGCAAAGCTGAACTACAGTATATGTTTGTTTGCTTGTTTACGGAACCAAGTGTTGATTTTATTTAAGTAGGAACTTCATGAGTTGTGGAAGAATCCACCTGCATTAAATTTCACATAAAATGATTCAGCTAAGGTTCCATCCTTGACTCCATAAACAGAACATCAAAAATAGGCCTCATTTTGAACCCTAAATAATCATGTGAATTATTATTGGCTTTGGGGTAAATGCAGGTATACAGGAACCTACTTAGACAACTAGAATGCTTGCCAGAGCAGACACAGAATGTGCGCTGTGAACTGTACTAAGAATAATGTTAGTCTGCGATAAAAAAAAATGCAAAATACTAAGACCTGAGAATGAAGCCAACACAATAGAAGACAGAAGGAGAGAAAGAAGTAAACCAAACTCTCTCTGATGACCTCATCAAGCCATCTCTGACCTTGTCCTAGTTCCTGAACATTTCATATACATGGCACATTAAGTTTATTTTTTTTTCTTCATTTAGTTTGTGTTGGGGAGTCTATCATTTACACAAGAAATCCAATGATCGCCTATCCACAGGCTGATCTGATTTCCTTTCTCTTACTCTCTAGGGGTCAAAATAGAGAACTGAATAAAGATAATTTAGGGAACTCCTGGAAGCAGCACAATATTATAAAGTATTCCACAAACCAGAGACATGGCACTGATCCAGTGCAACTTTCAGGCAGAGAAACAGAGTTTTGAAGAATGAAATTTTTCTGCAAAATCTTTTAGGCAAGGAGCAGAGACAAAAGCTCCTTTTGCCAATGGTTCTCAGGCGTGACTGCTCATTGGTGTCACCTGGAAAATGTCACAAAGACACTGACCTCTGGGTTCCAGGGTCAGAGATTCTGATTTAATTGATCTAGGCAGGATCTGAGCATTGATTTGCAGGAAAGTTTCGAGGTGATTCCAATGGGAATGCTTTGAAGACATGAATGGAGAGTAACGGAAGACTTCGTGTAGGGTACATAATGATTAGATGTCTACCAAAACCACCTCATCAGACATCAGGACACACATAAATCTGCAGCAAAACCTCTTTGTAATGATTAACAGCACGGCCACTGTGCTCCTTTTAAATAAGTGGCAGCTGTGTTTCTAGGAGGCAGGAATAGTAAAAGGGGAGCAAAAATCCAAAGGTCAAACTCTATATCCGACAGAACAAATTGGCCAGCCCTGACCTTTCAGAAGAGCATTTAACCAAACAGACTGGAGAGCTTGGCTCCATATTGATAGAGCAACATTTTAAAAATCAGTTGAAATCCTCTGTCTCTAACCTCCACCCAAACAGTGCTTTTGAGTCAGAGTGCTAATCAATGAACTCTTCCGATTTATAAGATACTTGAAACATAGATCTTAGTATCAGCTGAAGAAGTGCTTAGAAGTAGACTCATTAGGAAGTCAGACTATTTAGAAGGAACTTGACTTTTAATATAATTTAAAAAAAGCAGAGTGACTTAGTTGAATCTAACTAAGACTCTCATGTGAGCTGGTGTTGAATGATAAAATTCATACATGTGAAAAATCACATTAATCAATCTTTGAACTCTTAAGTTTATAGTGATGACAAGAGGAAACTCTCTTACCTGCAATTACCTTGAACAATTTGCCCTTCTAAGATGTTGGCAGAAGAAATTTAACACTTAAATCTTTGTGTCTTATGTCCTTCATGGGGTCAATTCATTTATTTGTTATTTGGGGATAAGTTTGATAACTGTTGCAATTATAGAATGGGTTATACTAAAAATGTATGTTGAAATGACAATCAGGATTTCTGAATGTTTGTCCTCTGTTTATTACTTGCTAGACTCACACGAGGGATGAGCTTCTCACAAAAATGAAGTCATAGCTCTGTAAAGGGGTGGCGTGTGTTTACATGGGTGAGGTTCACCCTATGATGAAGTTGAGGATCTAGAAACTTGCTGTTATCTATCAAAACATCTAAAATGAAGTGATACAATTGATTCAATTCAATCAATTCAATCAATTCAATTCAATCTTTCAAAATAGTCCTACTTGATGAACAAATTAGCTTGGAATTTCCCTCAAGATCTGTACTTCCTGTGTCATGTAAGCAGGCACTGGGCAGGTTCATTGTTGTCTATTTGGGTAGTTAGAGAGTCTTGGAGCCCTTGGTGAATTTTATAAGTTTTAATGCTCTCTCAGGGAACCAGATACACAGGCCCACTAGACAGGGAGGCTGGGCCAATTGTATGGCAAACAGGTAGGCAAGGGCAGACAGGCAGGCACAGGCAAGGGCTCTGGGGGTCAGGCAGACAACCCAGACCTCCCAGTGCCCCAAGAATCTTCACTCTCCTCCTCCAGCTTCTTCTGTAGTAGACTCACTTGTTATCACCAGTAGTGGTAGTAGTGCTAGTAGTGCAGATGCTGCTGCTTTTATCTCTGCTTCTAGGCTCAGTAGTGCACATGTAAGTGTGCACATGTAAGTGTGCACACCCATGTTCTTTGGGCCGAGATGTCTCCAATTACAGGTACATGTACACTGAGCCCATGTTCCCAAGTATCTTCTACATTAACAAGGTCAAGACCACAGCTGACATCCACAGAAGCCAACGGTGCAAAAATCCCAGTCAACTCATCTACCTACAGTGAATCTAGCCAGACATTTTCAGGGGCTATAGGTGATGAACCATTCCCTGCTTCATCAAATCAAAAGGACTTGACATCAGATCATAATAAATACTGCCAGCTCAGTTATCTAACAATATTCCCTGTGCCCCCAGTCCAGTTGATGTCCCTAGTGATCAATAATCCAGTGTGTTATTTAATTTTTTTCATACAATCACTCTTACCTGGAATAATGGCCTGTATTTTATATGTCCTTCGATGTAAATGTCTTCATGTTTAATAATTAAAGCCAACCTCACCTTCTTCATGAAATCTCCCACATTTGTATATGTTCCCGAACTTTCAATCCTGTGTGACTTACATTTAAAGATTATACGCATTGTTTGATATATTGATATCCATTCTTTGAACAACATACCTATGAACTGCATATTTTTCTTCAACATGAAAACTCTTTATTTCTTGAATGTCAAGTGTTTGTTTTATGACTATGTTTCTTATAAGGCAAAGTGCAGTAGACCTGGTAGCATCTTGATAATTAGGACCTTAATCATAAGACAATGCCAACAATGTAAAATTTCTCAAAAACACTGAACATGTACTAAGCATACTGAGCATGATGAATACACCAACTTGTTTTTCATCCTTTAATGGTGTCTTCCACAACTATCCATTTACTTACCATTCAGTTCAAATGAGTTGCTATTTTTAAATCAAATATTGTTTACATCTACAAAACAGTTCTACTATCACAGGCAACGATGATTTAATATACACTGTACAAAACTTGGTCAAAGTACATCAGTCTGCTGTGAAATATCTTGAATTTTGTATTAATAATACAGTGTCAGTTCCCTCATTATAAATGCAGAGCCATTTGTTGGTGAAAGGAAAACAGGATGTCAAGGGCAAATAAAGGATTGATGGGTGAAGCCATGTCTTGGAGAAGAACTCCTTTTTTCTGATGCTCTGTGTAACTTTAATAATACCAGCAGTTGGCGGGCCACAGTGATTCAAAGCAATGAGTGTATTGCATTTTCTTTGTTTGCTTTGCCATTGAAGGATGTTTACAATATTAAAAAGCACACACACATACACACATACACCATAACAAAAACTCTGCCCCCAGGATACCATATGGCAAGGGGCCTCACACCTGAAACCCAAACAAAGCCAGCAGAACAGATTCAGTGTTTTTCTTTGGCTGTGAATTTGAACTGACATCAATTATGCTTTTGAGCCTGGATCAAATTCAATGTAAGCTTGTCAGTTGGCACTTTAGAAGAATGAATTAAACTAAGCTTGTGTTTCCTTATCACGGAGTGTACCAGCCAAACTGTTTTGTGCGTGCTTTTGACATTTTAATTGCAGGAATTAGGAACATTTTTCTAAGCTTTTCTAGGACAGGTAGGCAAAATGCATATTGCTTGCTGGGTATACCCTTTAGATAGTTCAGTTTTGCCAAAATATCAAAGCAGAATAATGGAAGATCAGCTAATAAAAAAAAGCCAGAACATTTCATTTTCATCATTTTGAATTGTGGATATTTTTGTTGTTCTTTTGTTTTGTTATGGTTTTGTTTTAAAGCAGGTCCAAAAGTATTTTAGGAAACTATTGGAATAGCTATTTCGCCAATTTTACAATAGCCACAGGCTTACATTTTTGAATTAAATGGGATTTTAGAATATCAGGGTAAACTGAATCCCAGCAAAAGAGTCAACTCAGTATTATAACTCTTAGATACATATCTAACAGTCTAAGTGTTAGTAATTTCAGATGTTTTTAATGTCTACAACATTAAATTTTAAGTTAATGATAGATAAGCAAGTATTCTTGTTGAATACTTGAATATTGAAGATATATGATTTTATTCAAATATTCATTTATTTACTGCTATAATTAAATTCATTTGAAGTATTTTCCTCCTTTCCTCTGATTAAATTTTCATGTACATTTGAAATGTATTTGAAAAAAAATGCTATTCTTTGAAGAACTATATGCTGAGAATTGTGTATTCCCCATGTCAAAAATTGCAATGAATATGTACTTAGAAATGTGAATTTTAATAGATGCTATAAAATCACTAGTCCTTAAAATAAATATACTTTGTTGATTTTAAACAATTCTACTTGATAATACAATGTGTTCACTTAAAACTGAACATAAATTTCTAGAATAGATTTTCCTAGAAGAAATAACTTTCTAGGAACTCTTTAACTGAATTTTGGTTTAGGGGAAGGTTAGGACTGAAAATGTTTCGAATAAGGTGAAAGATGAAATTAAAAATTATGAAGTAACAACTTTCTTTTAGAAAGCATGTAATTTATATTTTTACCACTATTAGTAAAAAACATAATAAAAAATTTACAAACACTTTTGTTCAATTGCCACATTTGTCATTATAGGGAACAAAATACTTGGCTAAGGGCAAAGTTTGCTGATGAAGAGGAAATAAGCTTTGGTAGCTGGTCTTCTAGAACTGCACGCACAGTATGGAATCCACAAACCACAAGTAGCTACCAAATTTATATTTCATTTAGTTTAATTAAGGAGCAACTGAGGATTTGAAAGATGTCTAATTTAACAGGGAAAGTGAATTTTCAGCTGAACGGTGCAGATTTAGAACATCTCCGTCAAGCTAGATTATTTTATTTAAATGTTTTATTGTTTGATGTTTACTTACAATTCAGAGTCATTACAATTTACATTATTTAGTCATCATCTTGTAAGAAGAATATAAAATAATAACCTTCCTTGAGAAGTAAACTCTGAGGTACAGAGTGTTTAGATGAGTTACCGAGAAATCTTATAGAAGAACAAGGATTTCTTAGAATAAATATGCAGATATGTGGTAGTAATACTATATTGCCTCAAACATAAATGTCCTTGTCTGGCTTATAAAGAAAAGAAAAAGGTCTCGTACCGATAGTTCCAATGCCATCCAAACTAGCAAGCATTGCTATGTGTAGGTAACATTTCAAATCCTGATTATGGACCAAACAAGAAAACAATTATTGGGTATCTATTATGAATCAGCTTGTTCCACCAGTGAGCACTACACCTTCCAGGAATGACAAGTTAATATAATTTCTCTAACATAATGGAAATAAAAATGAGTTTGACTGGGAAATATAGTTCTATAAAAACCACATCTGAAATATAACTTCCTTCTGACTATAGACATGTTCTCTTATTACTGAATCAAATTGTGCTTGTCTCTTAACATCTACAGTTCTCTCTCTCTTCCAATCCTCTACTCTGTTTCATGTGGGTGGACACGATGATGGGGAGAAACATTTTTAATAAGGGTTTGTATTGTCTTGGCAAGATCCAATTGTTTACCTCTTTTCCTAAGTCTGCACTTAGGGAAGTTGCACTGGAGACTGGAAATGACCCAAAATGGGAGAATTTACATCATGGAAATCAGTAAGCGCTACAAACATTAGATTCCATTATTGACATCTGGTAGTTAAGCTTTACCAGTATATCATAGACTGAGATGGCTGAAAATGCCTTCAAACCAGCTATAGTTTACTTTCTTCTCTGATTCCCTGTTCCAAAGGATTAGCCATCCAGTGGTTTTGGCAGATACTTGAGAGGAAAATGACAACATGATGACAGTCAAGAAATATTGAGTCATAAAAGTTATGGCTTGGTCTCTCAGCAGGTGGTTCAATAACTGGAAATACACACTTTCATTTCTGTTCATCCAGGAATCAAAGGGGATAAAAGTTCATCTTGTCTGCAGTCAATAGAGATACATTTATTTTTTATCCATGTGGCTAATTTCTCTTTGTATTATAAGATTGACATAAACCAAATGTAACTAATTGGTGCCAGTCAAGCATTCATAAAACCCTTAACCTTATTTTTGCTCTCACCTAAACATGTCAGAGTGTGCAGGAAACAACACTGACATTCAGATGTGCATGTCTCTTTGTATGGTTAATGTGCAGAGTGCTGCATTAAACAGAATCCTATCATTTCCTTTAAAAAGCAATATCTTCATCCAGTCTAGAAAAGTCAGACAGGAAAGATCTGCTTCTTTTTGCAATCAATGAAAAATGCAAACTCTGTTTTTATAGCCTTAGCTTCTAGTTTCTTCTGCAGCTCTGATTGATAAATACGACAGATATCTCAAATCAGGAAAAAAGTTACAGTAAAGTCCAACCTCATGTTTCTGAATATTATAAAACTTTCACAGATAGAGATATTGGTGATCAGTTTTCGGCCATCAAGGAAGCAACTATCGTGTCAAAGCATCAGGACACATTGAAATCAGTGTAATTTGCATGGCTAGTGACCAGGTGTTACTCAATGCTCCTGCGCATTGGTTGATGTAGAAGATGAAGACTGTAACTGGAAATGTTGTAGGTGTTATAGGCCAAGGTGAAAGGCATCCAAGGACCCCTAAACTGACTTGCACTAAATGGATTTTGCCACTAGCTGCAGATGAAATACACCCTAGTGCATAAGACCTTCAGTTGAACGTAACAAATATACTAAGCATGAAATAATGCTATTATTGTGCAACAGAGAGAAGAGCAAGAACGTGGTTTTCTGATCAATGACCCATCCTCCAGTTAAACATCTCTTTGTGGGAAAATGCCCAGCCAAACAGGCTTCAGCCAAAGCAGGACTGATGAGGCCACAAGTCTAAGGCACCTTCTCATGGGGACACACAGGAAAGAAGCAGAAAGGGCCAGGCAAGTCTGGAAAGAAAGCAGCAACATCAACAAGATAAAGGCTGCCATTGTCAGCCTCCCATGGGTCTCTCACTTACATCTGCCTCAAGTGTCTTTTTCCACGTCCCCCAAGTCTCTGATACAAGCCAAGGCAGAGAAGCAAGCTTGGTTTCTTCACATGTGTCTCTGCTCCATGTGCCTCCTTCAGTTTCTTCCTACTTCATCTCCTTCTGATTTCCCTTCTGTTGTTCCTCTGGTCCTTTTACCCCATCCCTTTTTTCTTGTTTACTCTCCCTGCCCAGTTCCTCCTGGGGGTAAAACAAGGAACTTGCACTGTTACAATTCCTAGCTTCAAGAGAAGAGGCAAGCCCCCCTCCCCCAGGGAAAAAAAAGAAACAAACACCCAACTCCTAGCTTCCCCTTCTGGCTCAACTCTACCCTCCCTTAGGGTGAGGCAGGGACCAGCACTGATACAAAGGGACAAGTCCTGTTACCTGGTGGCCCAATACTTTCCTAGGATATTTCTCATCTTGAATCTGTTTAAAATACCTTATTACCACTAGGCACTAATTTAGAAGAATATATCATTTGCTGGTCTATTGTATAGCTCCTTGGTCAACAACTCATATTATGATGGAAGCTAAAAAACTGACTTAACTTTTGTATTATAACTTTGTTAGCATTTGAAAGAAATGGAAGCTATGTGTCTGGGTGTATATTAGATGAGCATTTTCTGCATTGAAATGCTTCATATTTCCCCACAAAGTGTCAATACAAAATTTGTTTTGTTCTCTTTGGACTTCATAACAGACTTTGCAGTACTGAAAATCACAGAGTAAATCGGCATTGTCCTAGAGGCAGACCTCTTCATTTGTCAGAAGTATAGGGGCCAGGGAATTAACTTACAAAACTATTCAAGCCCATAGATGATTGGTAAGGTTTTGAATCCTAGTGGCTTAAAGATTTCCAATCATTCCTCCACAGATTGGTTGAACTTTTCAAACTGGTCAACATTTTTCCAACTGTAAACAGGAATTAAAATTATTTGTTTTGAATCACTGGTCTTAATTTAAAAGATTGTGTAACTATACTTTAAAGTTACGAAGAGCAGGGAATCTACCCAAAAGACACCTCAATGTGGGTACAAAGGGACACCTGTGCTCGGATGTTTACTGCAGCACAATTTATAATTGCCAGGTCATGGAAGCAACCTAAATGCCCCAAAACGGATGACTGGATTAAAAAAATGTGGTATATATACACGATGGAATATTACTCATCAATTAAAAATGACAAATTTGATGATTTTATAACAACATGGATGTATTTAAAAGAAATCATATAAGCAGAAACAAGTCATAAAGAAAAAGACAGAAACCAAATGGTTTCACTAAAATATGGGATATAGTGAAAAAAATAAACAAAAGCCTTGAGAAAAAGTCAAAACAAGCTAAGCACCAAACTGAAGCGCACAACTTTGAGCAGGAGGGAAAGGGGGTGAAAGGAGGGGAAGGTGAGGGTGGGGGTAAAATCCTGAGATTACAACGTTGTGAAATTTATATATAAATAAAAATGATCTCACAATCGCTAAAAAATAAAAATAAAATAAAAATAAAATTATGAAGAGCAAAAGTACAAACTGAAAAAATAAATTTCAAAGAATTTTTTCCTATAGGAAAAACGCTATGGTATCTAAGAAGGATAAAAGCATCCATTAAACTAAGTTAATAGCAAACCCAAGAAATCTGACTGTAGAGTCAATGTTACCAGGAGAAATAGAGAAAGGAGAATAAAGTGGGGAGTTGGCCCCTGGGCAGAGATGGAGGACATTCAGTGCCTTGATGGCCCGTTGGAGGTGCAAGGGCATGTAAGGGTGTGATCCTATCATATACCATGGTGTAAGCCAATGTTACCTCAACAAAAATAAAGGGAAAAAAAAAAGTAGAAGAAAAAAAATACATTGTTTTAAGAGGCCACACCTGGAGATTATCTGGAAAGATCATGAGTAAGGGAAGCTTGAAGCTATTTTAAAATTGCTGAAGGGAAGACATTAAATGGTATAGCAATTAAGAAGTTACTAGCAAGAGGCAAATCCAGAACATTCTATTTCATGACTGCCTGCCTCCATTCTCCTCACATCCCCTGCACAAAAGACAATGTCAGAAAGTCAAGTGAGAATTGAGCACTGAGTGAAGTGAAATGATTCTGTGTATCCATGGTTCACCCGCCCTTCAAATCTAAAAGCAGGAAATGAATAATTTAGTTTCTAAAATCCTACATCTGAGAGAAGCCTGGAAAGCCATTCTTGTGACATCTGTGTACTGAATGTGTGTCTTGGTTGAGCACAGAAAGAATTTCAAATACAGTTCTGAGCACAACAGAAAGAATTTCTGATGTCAGTCTATTAAAATGTGGAAGGAGTGACTCATGTGCAAAAACTTTTGTCAGATTTAATATTTAATATTGAAAAATAACTCCCCATAGAGCTTACCTGTTCCTTTGCTAGATATTAAAAGACATGTTTCCATTTATTGGCTCCTAACTTCTTTGACTCTTAGGAAGAAAACTACAAAGTTAGAATAACCCTCTATTTACCTTTTTGTCATAAGTCTTTGTCTAGTCAGTGAAACTCATTTTTGTTACTTTTACGTATGATTTTAAACTTTAAATTGCAAGAATCACATAAAGAGTTCATATACTTTGCCTATGTTTACAAAATTTCTAGTTGACACCAATGAAGTTACCTGATCTCTGTATAAATCCGTGTGTTTGTCTGTGCATACACATGTGTGTGTCTCTATGAATGCATATATCTGTGTGAGTGCATCTATCTGTTTGCCTGTCTATCCACCTAGTTTCACCAGGTTGCAACACCTTTGCCTCACCTCAGGTTTGGCATCATCACCCTAAGTAGTTCCCGCTCCTATGCCCACAAAGCCCAAATCTCATGCACAGTCTCGTACGCTGCATGTCTTTGTATCTCTGATGTAATCACGACCATTTACTTTGTTCAAGCTTCTTAGTATTCAAGCCTGTCAAACAGCAGGGAACTCTCTGGACCTTTGGTTCACTCAGAAACCACTATGTAGAAGCCCCATTTCTTCTTCTCAGTGCTCCTCCCACTCACTTTATAGCTCACCTTAACGTAATCGGCCCATGGCCTCGGTTAGGAAGATATGTCCCCCCAAGTCCACCTGGCAACCCTTGATTCCCTCCTTCTTCCTTCCAGGAGAGATCAGCATGTGTTCCAGCATCAGTGTGCCATCCTTCTAGGTGACCTGAGGGAATGAACAGCATCATCATTCAACTATCATTGTCATTAAACAGTCAAGGATTTAATTCCTCTGCTCAGAACCTCAATGAAGGCTCAAGAAAAAAATGAAAAAAATGACAAAACATTATGTAATTAATGGATAGTTTAGATTATCCAAATTTTTACATTATCTAGTAATTCTGAGGGTCGTACTTCTAGAGAAGTACAACTTCTCTAGAACTTCTCTACAACTTCTCTAGAACTTCAAAACTTCTAGGAGAAGTTTTGGTCAGAGAAGACTATGGAAAAGTTGAGGTTTTTAAATTGACCTACAAATAAAATCTTGGATTTGTAAATAAAGAGAAACACCAGATGAATGATAACAAAGAGAATGAATCAGCAAGGCTTTTGAACCCAGAACTTATATGCATGAGTGACGATTGCATGAGGTTATGGGATTAATGTGTTTGGCATTAACTTGAGAATGCTAACTCTACTATCAGAGGTGGTGGGTATCAGCCAGAAGGCTGTACCAGTAATTCAAGGAAAAGTCTCTCCAGGTGTCTTGCTTTGAAATAACAGTGCAAATATAAAGATATATGTGAATTTGCAGCAATTTAGAGGGAATTCAATAAACCCTACAACTGAATAGAGGTAGAAAATGAAGAAAAAAGGCTGATTCAAAATCACACTTGGACTGATAGCTCAGGAAATTGGGCAAATGATAATAGCCTCGGAAACAACACAATAGTTGGAATGGGAGGTACTTTTGAGGATTAGGTGTGTGCATATTCAGTTGTGAACATGATGCTTTGAAGAAATATAATAGCAGTGCTCTCAATAGAAGTGCCTTGAGAATTTTGTGTCTTGGTAATTGATGAAGGCACCTGTGTCAATGAAGAAAATTTGGAGATGGTCAAGAAGGTAAATCATAGTTTTTGAAGAATACCTGTGTTTAGACAGTAGGAGGAGAAAGATAGGCCAAGAAAAGAATGAGAAAGTTGATGATTCTGGTAGTCAAGATGGATGAGCCAGATGAGCAGATAGATTTGCAATTGCTGGGGTTTAAGTGATGAATAGTTTTCTTAATTCTTATTACTCCTCTTGCCTTCAGACAATGATTACAACTAACCAAAAGACATGTGCTCAAGCATGAAGATGTAACTTGGAATAGCCTTTGTACCCCCTTTAGCTAAACCCTTTACATATAATCTGGAATCATTTTAAAGCCTCAGATTGTCCTTAGGGTTGATGTTAACTTTGAATTTCTTTCAAGCAAGTAACTAAAACTTAAGAGACAATTCCAAATTTTCTTTCTATCTTGAAGTTTGCTCAAACCAAATCCAGAAGGGAAACCCGGGCAGGATCTGGTTTGAGGCATGCAGGCTATGATTCAGCTATCCTCAAGTTCTGTTTTGCAGTTGTGGAAGCCAAGTCACCATATGTACCTGGAATCTATTTATTTCTCTCTAGTCCTCTATTTTCTTCTCTAGTATGATTGCATTTTTAGGTTATTTTGTTTTCTTTTTGCTTTATTACAGTTTTACATATACTTCTTTTACAACCTAATATTTTTTTTCCTACCATTTGAATGGAAAGGATAAAAACAACCAAGCCATAAAACATGTACACTTTCTATGACTTTCTTAGGTATAACATAATATATCTTAAAGCATCTTCTCTATACTTCTAATGGAATAAAAGAACAGTAAATTGCAGAGTAGTTCCTTGAAAATAACTCAGACATTCTCTTCAAATCTAATGCTTGAGTAGTCAAATAGAAACTTGACAACTATTGGGGGGGAAGTGGGAGTAGAAGGAAATGACCTCAGTGGCCCACATGCACACAGGAGAGCTGAAGCCTAGCAAACACGTGGTCCTAGTACTCCACAGTGGAGAAAGGAGCAACTATGGGTTTTGTTTACATTTTGAGACAATTAAACACAGCTGGGGAATTAAGCAGGTTGGTCTCATTAAAGCATATGCATTGGGTAAAATCTGACTTAAACTCTTAAAGCTCAACTTACAGCATATTTTTTCTATTCCTTTATGTTGGCTGGAGGGAATAGGTATTTTGCAAGCAGTTAAATATCATCAATGAAGAGAGGAGCAAGAATTCTGGACACATCATTTATCCAGTTTTTCCTATTATTTGACAGGAAGCCCACGGATACCGGGGATTGTCTTTATAAGTTTTATTGAGACATAATTCACATAAAATATTATTCACCCATTTAAAGAGACACTAGGAGAAGGTTATAAAAGTTATAAACATTAAAGAATGTGGGTGCTCTCTGTGGGTGGGTCTGGTTATGTGCATCCGAGGGAGAGTGAAATCTATCCTCCGAATATACAGCGATGTAAACAAGTGTAAACTCAAATAAATAAATATATTTAAAAGGAAAAGCAGAGTCACACGAAAAACACAAAAAAGGACCCAACTTAATGGTTTTTAGAGTTGGTAACTACAATAAAGTGAGGATATTTTTAAGCATCTCTTTCCCAAAGGAATCCCAAGTTTCTGAGTCTGCCCCCACTGCAGCCCGTGACTCTTCCCAGGTGAACATTGCGTATCTACACGACATAGATGTTTTTCCTATAAAGCTCTCCATGTCGTGTAATGGATTAAACTGCAAGACCTAAGACATACATCTCTTGATGACATGCAGTGACCCATTTCAGAGCAATGTTAGCTGATTTCGCTTGAACAGGAGCGTTTGTTCATGCCACGTGGGATGGAGTCCATAATTTTCCTCTAATGATGGCTGACTTCTTGCGTGGGACTGGGTTCTCAGTTCAGTTACAAAATGGTACCACAGACGGTTGCACCCCCATCTCGACCCAAACCCAGGGGTGGAAGTCCAAAGGCCACTGGGATGTTTCCAGCAGGAATAGATTTTCTCCATACCACTCAGGACCCATCCCAGGCTTGACTGTCATCTTCTTCCCGAAGAGTCCCCACAATGCCTCTGTAAGACTCTGGCAGAGCCAAGGCAGTACCCAGAGGCACCCTAGGGCCCACTACTGCCTGTCTGATAGTCCATCACGGGATGCTCGGATGCAGAGGTTTGCTAAGCATTTTACTTTGTAGCTGCCAAGGGATAGGGGAAAGGAGGGTTTTTCTTCTTTGAGATCAGCCTTCAGTTGCTCTACTCTAAATTAGTGATAAATCACACCAGGAATCAGAAGGAAGAGAGTTGTGCAACGAAAAATGCAGACGGTTCCTGCAATTTGTATATTACTCCGGGCTGTGTTTCCTTGTGCACATGTGTTATCTGACAGATTAAGTCAGTGGAAAGTGCCAACACACTGGACGTCCCCGTCCGTTTGTATTGATCTGGCACTAGACTAGTCATAATTAATAGAGGCATTTAGATGAAATTTGTTTTGGGGCCAACAGTGGGAAATTAAATATCCTTCATAATGCATAATCATTTTGTTCCTCATATTATTCTGGTAACTATAATTAAACCATTGTTAAGTATCAGAAACACCCAGAGAAAGAGGAGCTGATAATGTGGTTGGTGAATGACATCAGACAGATGAATAATGAAACTTAGGAGATAAAATGTTTAGTACTACTTTTACGTGGACAGAAAATTCACCTCACCTCTTACCTCTTATCTTCTCTAAGTTGCAATAGTGATCAAAATTCTGATAGTTTTAAAAAAATCACCTAAACAAATAAACAAAAACACCACATAAACATTGTTCCTTAGGTTCCTAGGAAATGATCAGCTAGAATGCATTTCATTTCTAAACTGGTTAGATTGCTGAAATATGTAAATAGATTTGAATGTAGAAGAGTTAACATAAAAATACTTGGAAAATATTGTAATAGAAATAGTCATTCAGATTTTAGAATGTTTGTACTCCTCTTAGAAATAAGTCTTTTCCATAATTTCTAGTGGAATTTGAATGCACAATACCACATTAACCATTGTTTTTAGGATTATAAAACCAATGCAAGTTTTAAAAACAGTTTTGAGTATTTTATTAAGAATCTGATGCTTCCTTGCAATTTCTACTTTCGTTTCCTCATACATTTTCCTCTTAATTCTGTCAGCTGTAGTTATCTTGATTTGACCTCCCATTTCTCATTACAGTAATCCTCACTCCACCTCGTCATTTGAATTATAAATCGCAACTATAAGGCATTTTCTGCAGGGCATCATGATACATGCCCCACACTTAAATCTGTTCCATCAAATGGCCCTGTGCATTATTTCCAAATTATGTGGATGAATATTCCAATTTTTCACTGACCATAAAACTGTATAACTTCGATGATGTGACTAAATGAATGGGTGAATCTCCACATGAAGCTTAAAATGATAATAAATAACTAGGGCAAAGCTAAATAAACTACAAGTAATGAGAGATTTTACTCCTACAGTTAACCAATTATCCAAAATATGGAATTCCACAGCACTTTTGTTTTGGCAATTTTCTTTGTTATGACAATAATTATGACAATAATTATTAGTTATGACAATAATTATCAGTTTAATGTTCCCCTTACCTGACAGAATATCACACTACAAATTTCATGATAAGAGACCACATTTATCCTTTTTATCTCTCCTTTGATATACACATATATATGAAGTATATAAACACATGCTAAACATATATCTATATAAATGCACCATATAGAGATCTATCATCTATCTATCTATCTATCTATCTATCTATCTATCTATCTATCTATCTATCTATCTATCTATCTATCTATCTATCTATCTATCTATCATCTATCTATCTATCTGTATGTATGTATGTATGTATAACCTAGTATAATGTCATAGTGCTAGGCATGTAAATAACATCAAAGAAAATGAATCTACCCAAAGGTTACATAAGCACTAACTGAAAAGGACACCTGTACTTGGATGTTTATTGCAGCACTATTTACAGTAGCCAGGATAAGGAATCAACCCAAATGTCCCAAAATAGATGAATGGATCAGAAAGCTGTGATATGTGTACACTATGGAATATTATTCATCAATCACAAAAGACAAATTTATGTTATATGTGGCAACATGGATGGAGCTAGAAGGAATCGTGTTAGCAGAAATAAACCAGAAAGAAAAAGAGAAACACTGAATAGTCTCACTTATTTGAGGCAAATAAGGAAAACAAACAAACAAGCAAATGGACAAGAAAGTTTTAAAACTGTCAGCAGAACTGAAGTATAGAGCAAGAGGGGGGGTGGGGAAATCAGGAATGGGATGAATACAAAAGATTAAGATGATAGTTTATGGGTGAGAAGGTGGTGGGAGAAACACGGGGTAGACAACAATGTAAAATAAAATAAATTAATTGGCAAATAAAAAAGAGCACGAGTCTCATGCATATATAAGAACTGCTTTTATATCTTGCTGTAAAATATTTAATGCATGGAACGACCAGGTGATATCCTACTAGAAAGTAAACTACTACAAGGTGGGGAGGCTTAGTACCCTTGGTGTGTTTAGTGCCTAAATCTTCATGCCTACTCCGTAAATATTGACAATAGCAGGTCATAAGCCTCAGGGGAATGATGAACAGCTGCCTAATGGATAATGGTTGTATATTTAATCAATTTCCATTACAAGTGATTTAACAAGAGATCCATTCATTCATTGAGCAAACACACCTCTAGAATAGAGTACACAGATGGCATCATGCCCACAAGTGTTTGTATAAAGCCTCATTAGCTAACTTTTTGACTTTCTGTTTAGGAGTAAAACAACCAAAGTTGTTACCACTGGAGGGGGGTGGGGGATGGGGCGCAAAAAAAAGTTGT
>PVHY01021629.1:0-16924 GCA_004024945.1 Uropsilus gracilis
TCCTTGATATACAGTAGATCAAAGCATTTCTTTTTTTATGCATGAAGTTGGATGATTTTTCAAATTTAACATAGAAGCTGATCTCACATGAAATGTAAGTTTATAGTGTCAACTTGCAAAAATATAAGAGGCAGTAAAAAAGTTAAATATTTTTTGGCTATCCTTAGATAATATGAGGCAGTAAAAAAGTTAAGTATTTTTCTGCTATCCTTAAATATTTTGTTAGAATATTATTCATGAAAGCAGGATAATTTACTTATCTTTAATATCTGGCCTAGAATAAACATTGAGATACCATTTCTCTGCCATCTGAAATGAAAACAGACAATCCTGACACTTTCACATGTAGCTGTTTGGAGTAAGACTTTTATCTTTGCTGGTGAAATTCATGTTACTACTTTCAAAAGTGGTTTGGCACTATATAATTTATTCGAAGATGCATATATATACTAAGTCTGAGTATTATGGTCTATAGAAATTCTTGGCAAGGATATATTTACACAAAGTTCATTGCAGTATTGTTTTTAGTTGTATAAACCTGGCGTGAATGTCTATTAGAAAAATGAATAAATAGTAAGCAGCAGCCTAGGAAGCCATGGCCAGGACCAGGGATCGTAGTTTGAGTCCCTCTGGGGGCACAGAAAGAAACCTAGTTCCAAAAAAAACAGCTGGGCATGGTGGTGGGCACCTATAATCCCAGCTACCTGGGAAGTTGAGGCTGGGGATTGCTTGAGTTTGTAGTACCATGGGCAATGTTACACAGGCAAAAATAGCAAGACCTAGTCTCAAAAAAAAAAGGAATAAATAAATTGTGGTATATTTAAAAAAAAAAAAAAAGACCAGTGGCAGTGAGGCTGCTGAATGGTTTTTAAAATAGAACATGGAGCTGAGTGCCAGGCCCCCAGGATCCATTCTGCTTATCACTTAAGACATGGGGCATCTCCTTGCCAGTATTTTTATTTTATCATTTCAGGTTTTTTTCACCTCATATATGGATTATACTTGAAAATGGACATTTCCATTAAAGTTTTAAATGTTGGAGTTATCCATTCACATTACTTTTTTAAGTAGACATTTTAAAAATAACTTAAGTGACAATAAAACAAGAACAGTAACAAATCCCAGTGTTATATTACTGCCCCAGGAAGTTGTTTGTCTTAATTTAAAAATATGGAGTAGACCTCATCAAGGTCCCCCTCTCCACATTATGGAAGAGGAAAGGAAGGCCAAAGGCTGGGGGCATTGACCCCACAGCAAAGCTGCAAACTGATGCAGAGGAGATGATCTACAGTGGCCAATCACAAATGCCTGTATCCACAGAGGCATCTCTGTGGATATCCATCTTCACCAATACTGGTAGGGGGTGAGACCCCCCTAAATCTGATGCCAGAACCATACAGTAAAGCAGCGAAACAATAAGAGATGGAATTGGAGAAGACCACTTCCAACAAGAAAGCATAGAAAGACCATAAATATAGACTGGCTGCCCAATGCAAACTTAAGACTGAAAACCTACCATCAAGGTTTGCCTGGTTCCAAGAACACAGTCCCTCATCCAGTGAAAAAACACTACCGCAGGAAAGAAAGAGACTAATGGACTTAACACAGACTAGCAAACAACAAAAAGCAGGATGTGAGAATGGAGAGGGCACCTGAGGTGGAGGGGGTGTCCTTAAAACCATTTTGAGGTTGTAACTTAAAGAATAAAAATAAATAAAACTTTAAAAAAATGTTTTGCTGAAGTAGTGATCATGACTGACCTCAGATTTCTCAGAAGAGACATTCCAAGCAAGGAGAGAATGGGGTCACACCTTCAAAACACCCCAAGACAAAAAGTGCCAACCAAGAATACTCTACCCAGCAAAACTGTCCTTCCTTTATGAAGGAAAACTTAGAACCTTCTCAGACAAACAAAGCCTCCAGAAATTTGCTACCACCAAACCCCCACTCCAAAAACTCCTGCAAGAAGCCCTAAAACTGAAACCCACAGAAGAATAAAAAGAATAATAAGAAGAAAAGAAAGAAGAAACTAAAACAGAACCCCAAATGACCATCAGGAACCCAATGTTAGAACCTCAAACATCAATAATTACTCTAAATGTCAATGGGCTACACTCATCAATCAAAAGCCACAGAGTTGCAGACTGGAACAAAAGGCAGAACCCAACATTCTGCTGCCTCCAAGAAACACATCTGATCCCAAAAGACAAACATAGATTGAAGGTAAAAGGATGGAAAACAATTCTACAGCAAATGCCCTCCAAAAAAAGGCAGGGTAGCCATTCTTATAGCAGACAAAGCAGATTTCAAAATAAAAAAAGGGATAATGGATAAAGAAAGTCACTACCTAATGGATGAAGGGTCAACCCATCAAAAAGACATAATGATTAATCAACATATACTCACCAAATGAGGGTGCACCAAGATTCATGAGACAGCTACTAAAGAACTAAAAACAAATACTAATGAAAACACATATGTAGTAGGAGACTTCAATACCCCACTCTCTACAAAGGATAGATTAAAGAAAAAACACAACAAAACTACACAAGGACACAAAAGCATTAAAAGAAGACCTAGACAAAATGGACCTAATAGATATCTATAGGACACTACACTCACAAGGAAAAGAATACACCTTCTTCTCAAATGCACATGGATATTCTCTAAAATTGACCACACAACTAGATGACAAGGCAAACATGAATAAATACACAAAGATTAAAATAATACCAAATTTTCTCTCAGACCATAAAGGTATCAAACTAGAAATCAACAATGAAAAGAAAGCAAGAAGAACATCAAACACTTGGAGACTGAACAACATGGTACTAAAGGAAGAATGGGTAATAGAAGAAATTAAAGAATTAAAACTTACTTTGAAACAAATGACAAAGAAGACACAACATTCCAAATGTCTGACAGCAAAAGCCTATGTAAGAGGAAGGTTCATAGCAATACAGGCCCGTATCAAAAACCAAGAAACTAACCCAAAAAAACCCTAATCTACCAACTCAAAAAATTATAAAAGGAGCAACAAAGAAAACCCAAAACCCAGCAGAAGATAAGAAATAACAAAAATGAAAGAAGAAATAAATAACCTAGAAACCAAAAAGACCATCCAGAAGATCAACAAAATCAAAAGCTGGTTCTTTGAAAAAATAAATGAAATTGATAAGCCCCTTGCAAACCTCACAAAGGAAAGAAGAGAGAAAATTCAAATAAACAGAATCACAAATGAAAGAGGAGAAATTACAACAGATAAAAAAAGAAATCCAGGGCAGTCAGAACCCAGATAGGACTCCAGGCCTGCCTGTGGCTGCCCCGCTTCGGCAGACAGTCGCAGACTGGCCTTCGCACGCTCAGCCACCTCTCCACTTTGTCTGGTGGGTGTAGAGTGGCTCCCATCCAGGTGGGTGCTGGGATGGGAGGGGCACGGAGGTGTTGGCAGCCAGAACTCGATAGCGCTCCAGGCCTGCCTGCGGCTGCCCCACTTCACTGGGCAGTCACAGCCTGGCCTTCGTGCGCTCAGCCACCAGCATGCAGGCTTGGGGGGGGTGGCCCCTCTCTTTCACTCTCATCCCAATTAGTCCTCAGAAAGAATGAGAGAAGAGAACTAATAATCCATTGAACTGATAGAATTGGTGAGGGATCAAAGCAAAATATTGTGCATGAATATGAGCAGATCGCAAGAGAAGGGACTGTGAGAAAGACAATGTCAATGTATAATGGACTGGAGAAATGATCATGGACATCACCTATCACAGAATCACACCTAAGGCCACACAATGAGTGGACGTGCCAAAAGCTAAGGACTGATACATAACTCAAGAAAGCAAGGTGCCCCTCCCCATTCCATGGGAGAGGAAGGTCACAGAGATGGGGCTGCAGGCCCACACAAAGCTACAATCTGAAGGAGAGGAAACGATCTGCAAAGTCTTTCAGCAGATACCCTCCACAACGAGTATATTCTACAATGAAAGGAATTGATTGAAGACTGTCAACAATGAGAAAACACCAATAGATTCCAAATGAGAATGAACTGCTATCCAGTACAGAGATAAGGCTGAACATCTATCAACAAGGCTTGTTATATTCTAGGATCACAGTCCCTCACCCAAGAAAAGGACATTGCCACAGAAAATGAAGAGACCAAAGGACTTAACATAGACCAAAAAACAACAAGGAGAAGGGCCGGAGTGAACAGAGTGGTTGTCAGCGGGGGGTGGGGAGGAGGCTCTCCATTAATCATTTGCCTATAATGTAAAATCTAAAGTATGAATAAAATTTAAATTAAAAAAAAAGAAATCCAAAGGATAATAAGAGATCACTATGAACAACTATATGGAAATAAATACAATAACCTGGATGAGATGGACAGATTCTTAGAAGGATACAACTCCCCAAAATTAAGCAAGGAAGGTATAGAGAAATAAACCAATCACAAGCAGTGAAATTGAAGTAGTCATCAAAACTCTCCCTAAAAACAAGACCCAGGACCTGATGGCTTTACAAATGAATTCTACCAGACATTCAAAGATGAAATAACGCCTGTACTACTAAAGCTTTTCCCAAAAATTGAGAAAGGAAAACTACCAAACAATTCTATGAAGTAAACATCACACTCATACCAAAACCTAATAAGGACAGCACCAAAAAAGAAAACTATAGACCAATTTCCCTAATGAACATGGATGCAAACTTTTAAACAAAATCCTGGCAAATCGAATCCAATGATGCATAAAAAGCATTATTCACCATGACCAGTAGGATTTATCCCACGGGCATAAGGATGGTTCAACATCCAGAAATCAATTAACATGACACATCACATCAACAAAGAGAAAAACAAAAACCACATGATCATATCAATAGATACAGAGAATACATTTGACAAAGTCCAGCATCCATTCATGATAAAAGCCCTTGAAAAATTGGGGATTAAAGGAACTTACCTCAACATAATAAAAGCCATCTAGGACTAACCTACAGCAAACATCATCCTAAATAGGGAAAAACTAAAATCATTCCAATTAAGATCTGGAACCAGGGAAGGATGCCCACTCTCCCCACTACTCTTTATCATTGTACTGGAAGTTCTAGGTAGGGCAATAGGCAAGAGAAAGACATAAAAGGGATATAAATAGGTAAAGAGGAACTGAATCTACGATTATATGCAGATGACATGATTCTCTATATAGATAACCCAAAAAAATCCATAGAAAAATTGCTTGAAATAATATACCAGTTTCAGCAAGGTAGCTGAATACAAAATCAACACACAGAAGTCGGTAGCTTTCCTATACATAAAAAGTCAAATAGAAGAAGAAAAAATCAGAAATACTATCCCTTTTACCATCGCACCAAAAAAAATTAAATACCTGGGAATAAACCTAAGAAAATACGTGAAAGAACTATACAAAGAAAACTTTAAAATACTGCTAAACAAGATAGAAGATATAAGGAAATGAAAGACATTCCCTGCTCATGGATTGAAAGAATATAATCAAAATGGCCATCCTACCAAAAGCCATCTACAGACTCAATGCAATCCAATAAAAATCCCAATGACATTTTTTAAAGAGATAGAACAAAAATTACTGAAATCCATATGAAATAACAAAAGACCTCAAATATCAAAAAGCCTCCTGACTAGAAAAAAAGAGAACTGAGGTATTACAATTCCAAACTTCAAACTATACTACAAAGCCATAATAATTAAAACAGCTTGGTACTGGTACAAAAACAATCAGAACAATGGAACAGAATTGAGTGCCCAGAAATAAAACCACACGTTTATAGTCAACTAATCTTTGACAAAGGAGTGAAAAACTTAACATTGGAACAAAGATAGCCTCTTCAATAAATGGTGCTGGGAAAACTGGACTAAGTAAGACATGCAAAAAAAAAAAAAAATAGACCAAGACAACTCCCTCACACCATGTACAAAAATCAATTCAAAATGGATAAATGACTTAGATGTCAGACCTGAACCCATAACATACATAAAGGAAAACTTGGGTAAAACCCTCCAGGAATTACAATTCAGAAATCCTTTTCTGGAAACATCTACAGATGGCAAAATAAATGAAGGAAAACATAAACAGATGGGACTACATCGAACTAAAAAGCTTCTGTACAGCAAAAGAGACAACAGAAAAAACAAAAAGAAACCCAACCAAATGGGAAAATTTTTTGCCCTCCACAAGAGTGATAAGGATTTAATAACAAAAATCCACAAGGAACTCACACAATTAAACAAAAGCAAAACAAGAAGCCCAATCAAAAAAATGGGCAGAAGACCTAAAAAGACACTTCTCCATAGAGGAAATACAAATGGCTAACAGGCACATGAAAAATTGCTCAACGTCACTAGCAATAAGGGAAATGCAAATCAAAACCACAATGAGATACCACCTTATACCAGTAAGAATGGCTCACATCCAAAGAATGGGAAACAACAAGTGCTAGTGAGAATATGGAGAGAAAAGAACACTCTTACACTTCTTGTGGGAATGTAAACTGGTCCAGCTACTATGGAAAGTTGTGTGGAAAAATCTCAAATTAATGAAAATGGAACTACCATTTGATCCAGTAATCGGTCTTTTGGGAATCTACCCAAAAGAAACCTCAATGTGGGCACAAAGGGACACCTGTGCTCAGATGTTTACTGAAGCACTATTTATAATCACAAGGACTTGGAAGCAACCTAAATGGCCCCAAACAGATGACTGGATGAAAAAGATGTGGTAAATATACATGATGGAATATTACTCAGCAATTAAAAACGACAAATTTGCTGATTTTAGATAACATGGATGTTCTTAGAAGAAATCATATTAGCAGAAACAAGTCAAAACAAAAAAGACAGAAACCAAATGGTATCACTAATATATGGGATATAGTGGGAAAAAACAAAATCATTGAGGAAAAGTCAAAACAAGCTAACCACCAAACTGAAGCATACAACTTGGGGCAGGGGGAAATAAAGGGGAATGTTGGGGAGGGTGGGGGCAGTGAAACCCTGGGGTTACAAAGATGTGAAATTTATTTATATATATATTACAAAGAAGAGATCCCTGGGAGCCAATCCCCACAGCCAGGTTCCAGATAGAACCCACCTAATCCTTCCCCCACCCAGGTGAGCTGCCAGAAGTCACTGGCACCAGTGCTACTTGCGGCACCAGCGCAAATTACTAAACTAAAGTTCAGATCTACTTTCAACCTCGATAACATTCCCATCAGCATGCCGACCAACACAAGATCCATGGTTTCTCAATATGTAGAACAAGTCAGAAAGCAAAACACAGTAAGGAGAAAAACTTTAGACATGCAAGCAAATCCTACAGGAAATAATCCATCACCAACAAAGAAAAGACAATCTCTGGAAAACATCAAAGAAATGATGTGTATCTCAGAAAAAGATTCCTGCATCAACATGTTAAATGCACTCCAACAATTAAGAGTAGAATTAGAAAAAAAGGACAACAGTATGATAGAAGCATTTAATGCACTAAGGGAAGAATTAGAAACATATTTTTAAAAAAAAAAGATTCAATACGTATAACCTAATCAACGAACTGAAGAATGAAAATGAATCCCTAAAAGTGAAATTGAAAGAGACTCAAGATTTAAGGGTTGCAATAGATGAGCTCAAAAATGCACACAAAAGCCATAATAGCAGATTAGATGAAATAGAAGAATGAATCAGCACACTTGAGGATACAGAAATAAAGAGGACAAAGAAAGAAAAAGAGAGAGAGAAACAAAGTAGGAGGACTAAAGACAAGCTCAGAGATATGTCAGATTCCTTAAAGAAAAGAAACCTAAGAGTAATAGGAATCCCAGAAGGAGAGGAGAGAGTCATGGGAACTGAAAGGCTTTTCAATAAAATAATAGAGAACTTCCCAAATCTGAAGAAAGAAATGAAAATAGACATACAGGAAGCCAAAAGGACACCAAACTACTTTAATGAAAGAAAAGCCACAGCGAGACACATCATTGTAAAACTTCCAAGAACCCAAGATAAGGAAAAAATAATGAGAATGGCTAGAGAAAAGAAACAGATAACCAACAAAGGAAAATCCATTAGACTGACCTCAGATTTTTCTGAAGAGACACTCAAGGCAAGCAGAGAATGGAGTCACATCTACAAAAACTCCAAGAAAAAATGTGCCAGTCAAGAATACTCTACCCTGCAAAGCTATCCTTCCTCTACGAAGGGAAAAATAGAACCTTCTCCGACAAGCAGAGTCTCCAGAAATTTGCTACCACTAAACCCCCACTCCAAGAAATTTTGCAGGAGGCCTCAAGATCAAAACCATAAGAAGAACAAATACAAAAAACAAAAACACAAAATAAACCCCAAAATGACCCAGCAGGAAACTGTTAGAATCGCAAACATCAATAATCACCCTAAATGTCAATGGTCTAAACTCAGCAATCAAAAGATGAAGAGTTGCGGACTGGATCAGAAAACAGAACCCAACATTCTGCTGCCTCCAAGAAACACATTTGATCTCTAAGGATAAGCATAGACTGAAGGTGCAGGACCGGAAAACTATACTACAAGCAAATGGCCCTCACAAGAAAGCAGGAGTTGCCATTCTTGTATCAGACAGAGCAGACTTCAATTTAACAAAAGTGACAAAAGATAAAGACGGTCACTACATAATGGTTAAAGGGTCAATCCACCAAAAAGACATAACAATGATCAACATATACGCACCTAATGAGGGAGCACCAAAATTCATAAAACAACTACTAGTAGAATTGAAATCAAATATTGATGAGAATATATATATGGTAGAAGATTTTAATATATCACTCTCAACAAAAGACAGATCAACAAAACAGTAACTACACAAAGAAACAAAAGCTTAAAGGAAGAGCTAGACCAAATGGATTTAATAGATATATACAGGACACTACACCCTCAAGGAAAAGAAAACACTTTTTGTCAAATGCACACAGTTCATTCTCTAAAACTGATCATATATTAGGCCACAAGACAAACCTGAACAAATACATAAAGACTAAAATAATACCAACCTTTTTCTCCGATCATAAAGGCATCAAATTAGAAATCAACAATGAAGAGAAAATAAGGAGAGTAAACACTACATGGAGACTGGACAACAGGCTTCTGGAAGATCATTGGGTAAAAGAGGAAATCATATAAGAAATTAAAACCAAATGGAGGCAAATGACAATGATGACACAATGTTCCAAAATGTGTGGGACGCAGCAAAAGCAGTATTACGAGGAAAGTTCATAGCAATACAGGCCCAAACAAAAAGAATTGAAACAGCCCAAAGAAAACTCTAATTTCCCAACTTGAGGACTTAGAAAGAGAGCAACAAAAAATCCAAAGCCCAGCAGAAGACAAGAAATAACAAAAATAAAAGCAGAGATTAATGAAATAGAAACCAAAAAGACCATCAAGAAGATAAAACCAAAAGCTGGTTCTTTGAAAAAATAAATAAAATTGACAAACCCCCAGCAAGGCTTACAAAGAAGAGAGAAAACTCAAATAAACAGGATCATAAATGAAAAGGGAAATATTACAACAGACCCATCAGAAATCCAAAAGATAGAGACTACTACGAACACTTATACGCAAACACAGCAACCTGGAAGAGATGGACAAATTTCTGGAACAATACAGTCATCTAAAATTGAACAAAGAAGAAATAGAAAACTTAAACAGGTCAATCACAAGCAGTGAAATTAAGGCAGTCATCAGAACTCTCCCTAAAAACAAGAGCCCATGTCCAGATGGTTTTACAAATGAATTCTACCAAACAGTCAAAGAGGAACTAACACCAGTACTATTAAAACTCCTTCAAAAAATTGAGAAAGAAGGTAAGCTACCAAACACCTTTTATGACGCAAACATTACACTAATTCCAAAACCAAATATAGTGCAAAGAAAGAGAACTACAAACCAATCTCCCTAATGAACACAGATGCAAAAATTCTAAACAAAATCCTGGCAAACCGAATCCAATATTGCATAAAAAGGATCATCCATCATGACCAAGTAGGATTCATCCCACGGGCACAAGGATGGTTCAACATCCGAAAATCAATCAACATAATCCACCACATCAACAAAGAGAAAAACAAAAACCATATGATCATTTCAACAGATGCGGAAAAAGCATTCGATAAAGTGCAGCATCCTTTCATGATGAAAGCCCTGGAAAAAACTGGTATAAAAGGAACATACCTAAACATAATAAAAGCTATATATGACAGACCCACAGCAAATATCATCCTCAATGGGAAAAACTGAAACCATTCCAATTAAGGTCCAGAACCAGGCATGGATGCCCACTCTCTCCACTCCTTTTCAACATAGTTCTGGAAGTCCTAGCTAGGGCAATAAGGCAAGAGAAAGACATAAAAGGAACCCGAATAGGGAATGAAGTAATAAAGTTATCATATGTGGATGATATGATACTCTATGTACAGAACCCAGAAAAATTGACAGAAAAGCTGACTGAAATAATAAACCAATTCGGTAAGGTAGCTGGATACAAAATCAACACACAAAAATCAACAGCATTCATATATGCAAAGAATCAATCAGAAGAAGAAATTTTAAAAAATACCCCATTTACCATTGCACCAAAGAAAATCAAATACTTGGGAATTAACCCAACAAAAGACGTAAAAGACCTATACAAAGAAAACTATAAAACATTCTTAAAAGAAATAGAAGGTGATGTTAAAAAATGGAAAGACATTCCCTGTTCACAAATCGGAAAAATCAACATTATCAAAATGGCCATACTACCAAAGGCCATCTACAGATTCAATGTAATTCCAATAAAGATCCCAATGACATATTTTAAAGAAATAGGACAAAAATTACTGAAATTCATAGGGAACAACAAAAGACCCCAAATAGCCAAAACCCTATTGACAAACAGAAGAGAGAACAGAGGTATTACTATTCCAGACCTCAAACTATACTACAAAGCCATAATACTTAAAACAGCATGGTACTGGTACAAAAAAGACAAACAGACTAATGGATCAGAATTGAATACCCAGAAATAAAACCACACATATTTGTCAACTAATCTTTGACAAAGGGGCAAAAAACATACCCTGGAACAAGGTCCCAGTAAATGGTGCTGGGAAAACTGGATCAAAACTTGTAAAAAAATGGACCAAGACAAAATCCTCACACCCTGTACAAAAATTAATTCAAAATGAATAAAGGACCTGGAAGTGAGACCTGAAACCATAAAATACATAGAAGAAAACCTGGACAAAACCCTTCATGTATTTCACCTCAGAAATCCATTTGGGGAAACAGCTACAGCTAGCAAAAAATTGAAGGAAAACATAAACAGCTGTGACTATATCAAACTAAAAATTATTTGTTCAGCAAAAGAGACAATAAACAAAACAAAAAGAAACCCAACCGACTAGGAGAAAATTTTTGCTCCCCAGAAGACAAGTGACAAGGGTCTGATAACAAAGATCCACAAAGAGCTCCTACAGCTCAACAAAAACAAAGCAAAAAACCCACTCAAAAAATGGGGAGAACTAAAAAGACACTTCATTAAAGAGAAGATACAGATGGCTAATAGGCATATGAAAAAATGCTCCATATCACTAATAATCAGGGAAATGCAAATTAAAACCACACTGAGATACCATCTTACACCAGTAAGAATGGCCCATATAAATAAAACAGACAACAACAAATGTTGGTGCAGATGTGGAAAAAAGGTACTCTCTTACACTGCTGGTGAGAGTGCAAATTGGTCCAGCCACTATGGAAGACTGTGTGGAGGACCCTCAAACAATTGAAAGTGGGCTTATCATTTGACCCAGCAATCCCACTCCTAGGAATCTGCCCAGAGGACATGAAAACATTAATCCAAACGGACACATGTACGTGCATGTTCTTTGCAGCTCTGTTTACAACTGCCAAGAATTGGAAATAAACCAAATGCCCCAAAACAGATGACTGGCTAAAAAAAATGTGGTACATAAACACGATGGAATACTACGCATCCATCAAGGAGGACAAACACATGTCATTCGCAGCAACCTGGATGGAACTAGAAAGACTCATATTAGCAGAAATAAGTCAAAAAGAAAAAGAGAAGTACAGGATGGTCTCACTTATATGATGGATATAGGGAAAAACAAACAAATAAGAAAGAATGAAAACAACCAATGGGACTGAACCACGGAGCGAGAGAGGAGGAGGGGGAAGAAGGCAGGGGAAGTGAAGAGCACAAAAGATCAGGTTAACAAATGTTAGTAAAGTGGGAAAGCCCCGGGGTACATAATAATGGACTTATAATATAAATATAAATATACATATATATGCAAATTTTTAAAAAATTATATTAAATTTAAAAAAAGAGAAAAAAAAAGGGACAGGGTTATTAGGGAATGGAGAAAGAAAAAGAGAGTCATCTGCATAGTGCCAAGCAGGCAGGAGAGCTGCTTCTCCCAGCGTGGAAATTGTACTGATTCCTTTTTTTTCTTAATTAATTTATTTTTTTATACATGTGTTTCACATCTTTGTATTCCCTGGGGACCACCCACCACCTTCCCTCCCTGACCACTCCCTCCCATCTCCACCCCTCCTAACCCCCCCACATACTCATCCCTTTTATAGAAATTTCATGTACATGTCTATGTCCTAAATTGTCAACCAGAATAAACTTTATAATAATTTAAAAAAAAAAAAAGAAGAAATGGAAGGGGTAGCTCTCCCACCCACCCACCTGCGCAGGTACCTCCCTACGTGGTAGCGGGGCCCAGATGGCCGTGCATGTGCTGTCCCAAGCCCCCCTTGACTGGGGGCTGGGGACAACATGCTGAAGATCCAGGCTGCAGCAACCAGTCACTGGTGGATAGGGCTAAAACCTCACCCAGTCCCACCCCCCAGGCTCTCCAGGCTTGGGGGGGCTTACCCAGGGGTCTTTTCTACCTTTGCTCCCCACTGGCTGAGGGCGGAAGGCCACATGGAGGCAGCCAGGGTGACCTGGCTACCCCTGCAGGGGAGCAGCTGGTCTAAACCCCACTGCACTCTCTGTACGGGAGGATGCAAAATTCACCAAGGCCTCCTATCCAGGTGCGGCAACCTGGAGGCAGAGCCCCAGGTCACATGGAGGCAGCCAGGGTGACCTGGCTACCCCCGGTAGTGTGCATCTGGCCTGCACTCCACTGCGCCCTCTCTATGGGAGGACAGAACCTCACCAAGGCCTGTAAGGCCTCACCTGGCCTGTACCCCACTGTGCCCTCTGTATGAGAGGATGCAACCTCACCAAGGCCTCCCATCCAGGCATGGTGACCTGGAGGGGGTGTGGCCCCTCCCACCTGAACCCGCGGTGGAAGGGACAGAGCCCCAGGCTGCAGGGAGGCAGCCTAGGTGACCCAGCTACCCCCGGTAGTGTGCAGCTGGCCTGCACTCCACTGTGCCCTCTGTATGGGAGGACAGAACCTCACCAAGGCCTCCCATCCAGGTGTGGAGACCTGGAGGAGGTGTGGCCCCTCTCACCTGAACTCAGGGTGGAAGGGGTGGAGACAAAGTCCGCATGGTGGCAACCGGGGCGACCCGGCTACCCCTGGGGGGGGTGCTGATGGCCTGCATCCCACCCCACTACTCCCTCTGTACGGGAGGATGCAACCTTACCGAGGCCTCCCATCCAGGCATGGCCTACTTCACCATAACATGTGTAGAAATAAAAAATTATTTCAGTAGGTCATTATCTTAACATAAGTGCTAAGATGATAAAGCTTAGAAATAGATAAGAGTATATCTTGGACCCTATGCTGGCAAATATCCTTTAATAGGACCAAAAGAGAACCTCACATCATTCAAAGTGTTGCTTTAGACAGATATTGAAAAATTAGCATGCACATGTTAATGAAGTCTACCACCTGTTCAGTCCACGACATAAGCATTGTTGATTGAAAAACTCAAGGAAGAATAAAATTTTGTGACACATAAATGTGAAAATAGACTAAATTTCAGTTTTCATAAAACTGAGATCTAGCCAGTCATATTTGTTTACAATGTGTCTATGGTAGAACATACTACAATGGCAGATTTCAGTACTGGGGTCAGATACTTCAATTTCCATATAATCTATATCTGGCCCAACAGGGTAAGCTTTTTTACCAAATTCTGTCTCACACCATACCTACCTACACCTTGATCAGGAGATGCAGTTTTTGAGAGGAGAAATCATTGCGTAATTGGTAGAAGGAAGAATCAGTGACACAGTGTTGCCAATCAGGCAAAATCAATATGAGAAAGTTGATATACTTTCAAGAAGAAAAATGATAAAAGGTAAGAAGGCATAGTTTCCTAATCAGATATAGTATCTTCCTAGATATACATAAGACAGCCACATAAGACAAAGTTTGATGATAAACTTCTACTCTCCCAACTGTAAATAATGTGGAGAATTGCAATGTAGTCCAGAAACAAGTTATAAGCGATGATTTTTAAATTAAAAGGTTCTACATGTTAGGTCATCAAAGTATAAAAGTAATTCTATTTAATTGCCAGATAAAAGTAATGGAATAGACATATTAAAAATTATAATGACAACAATAACATTAAGTTTTCAGGAAAACTCAAACATAAGATTGACAACCCAATGTACTGAAAAAAAAAAAAAAAACTGAGAAATTAAAGACCCACAAATTGAGACTACATACCATTGTCCCTTATTGAAAATTTCAACACATTGAGATGCTAATTCTAAATTGATCTAATATCACACTGCAATTCTTACACTGCCAGCTACACCAAAGTCTATTATAAAACTTTGTAGTCTCAAATGGAAATAACACAAAATTCATCAAGTCGCCAAAAACATGATTTTTATATTTTGTTCATCTTATCTGAAGGTTTGGGCCCAAACAGTGAAAAATAGAACTTATGATATCAATAAGAGAACAACTACTCTTACCTTGGGGATGAGATAGTTTCTGAATCGAACGTCACGGGTCACTGCATGGGGCACGTTCACTGGGAGGAGGTCGATGTATCTCTGGATCTCATGCACCAAGGCTTCCATGTAGGGCATGCCGCTCTTGTCCTGCATGCAGGGGGTCCGGTCTCTGCCAATCACACGTTCAATCTCTTCCTGGGCTCTAGCTGAGAAAACACAAGGAAGACAGATGAGAAGAGAGAAAAGTAGATAATACATTAGCCTCCCAGTGAAGAGACAGACAAAAAATTATGAAGGTCTCCCAGATATCATTGTAATCATCTTTATATATCAAGAAATATATGTAGAGCCTGAAGGGGAGGCACAGGGAAGGAGCACACTGCGCATGGGGAGTGGGTACACTCGCTGCTACTCTCTGGGGAAGCTGGGGCAACCTAGCCACCTCTGTGTGTCTGGGTGGGAGGGGCCACCCCCCCTTCAGTTTCCTCAGCCTTAAGGGGAGGGACCAGGAAGAAGCACTCTCACACAGAGAGTACATCTGGGGAGTGGGCAGGGGGGGTTGGGGGTCCCCCTCTGGTTCATTCCCACCACAGCCATTCCCACCACAGTTCATTCCCACCACAGCCAACAACTCACATCAGATATTCTTGAAGAGACAGAGAAATAAAGGCCGTGAACACACCCATCACCTACCCCAAAAAAAGCATGGTCAGAACCGAGACACTAGACGGTTGTGGATAAGAGTGAAGACATGTCACCAGGAAACACCAACAACATTTCTGACACCAAGGTTAGGCTCCCCACCCATAGACACTTTCAACATGAGCAAGGAGACCCCCATCTCAATGGGGGAACAAGGCCACAAAGAAATGTCAGTAGGAAATGTGGGGAGCCACTGCACACACCAGACTGAAAGGAGGTTCATCAACATGCTCAGAAGGGCCACCTGCCCTAAGGATATTCATGGAGAACTGATCAGCCTGGGTTGCAGTTCCCCAGGAATGCAGGACTTCACCCAGGAGGACAGTGCTTCAGAAAGAACACAGAGACCAACAGGTCAATCATCAACCAACAACTGACAACGAGAAAGGAACTGGAGTGACCAGAGGGGCGACCAAGGGAAGGGGAAGAAGAAGGAGGGGGGAGGATTAGGCCTACAGATACGCACTATATAAGCAAACAATAAGAAAAATAAAAATAAATTAATCTTTTTAAAAAAGAAATATATGTAGACAGAGAGATAACTGCTATACAACCTTCCTATAAGTGAGGCTTAAGATATATCTACTGTACCTACTAATTAGCATACATAATAGCACAAACAGAATGATGAAATATTCAACAATATCACAGTACATGTTTGATAAGCATCTGAGGAGGTAAGCTCCTGCATCTCTGAATTACATGCAATATTGTGCAGTAATAATTTCAATTAAAAACAAAAGTAAATTATGCAATATTAGCATCCTTATTTTGCTATTTGTTCTTAGAGAAATAATTCAAACTGACAACTGAAGTTCATCAGTTTATTTCCCCTGATTAATAACTATCTTTTAAACTAATTACCTATACCATTTACATCTGATTGCCATACAGGCTAACTTACTAATTCTTAATTTAGAAATATCACTATATATCTTTATTTTTCTATCATATTTGCAAAAGAGTGACTGTTTTCCTTTTTCAATTCCCCTACAACCAGAGTTTGTGTTCCTTTGTATCTTTCCTGCCCCATCCCTGTTAATTTCAGAAAACTCAGGATGTTTATTAATGCCCCTAGTTTTTGAGTGCTTTATGCTCTACAATTGTCTAGTTTGTAAATACCCAATATTTGTTTTTCTCACTTTGACTTTCTTTGGTGCATTAAATTTTCTCAGGTCTTCTCCATTTTTTAAAATGATCATATTTAAGAAAGGCATAGAAAACTACTTGAAAAAATAGTCTTTTAAACCATTTCAACCTGTGAAATGAATCATATATTA